>JAXDDX010000049.1:2840000-3113110 GCA_034670405.1 Hoplostethus atlanticus
TGACACTGGTGACACCGGTGCTGTGATGTCATTGCATGCGTCATCCATGGTCTGGCAAATGGTACATGTGACCATAGAAACAGTCTGATAAAGAATGATGATGAAATATTACATGCATAGATAATGTAGTCCACGGTAATTGGTGTCAATGGATCTTGTTATCCTGAAACTTTCATGATCTAAACATGGAATATTGTTCTTCAGTTTCCATAAAACTAAGCATTAAGAGTAATGCAACAGTTACTTATCATTTTGAGGAGTTGTATCAATTCATAGTTAGATCATTGTAATGAAATGAACAGACAGTCATCTCACATGTAATGTGTGAATTGCATTTTGAACTGGTAATACTTTGATGTTAAGTTGTGTCATTTTGAACAGGTGATTTTAGTTCAATGAACCAATGATCTTAGGTTTCTGTGTGTTGTATCCAAGCAATTGGAAAAAGTGTTAGAGTTTTGAAAAATGTGCATTTTGATCTTCGGTTGTGAGTTTTGTGTCTAGAGTTTTGAAAAATGACATCAAGGTTCTGAAATTAGTGACAAGGTGATTGTAAAAAACTGTAATACTGAGCAAGAATATATTTGTATCAATATAGATATACAGTTTGGATGCCAAGTTTAGTAGTAATACAAATCGACATTTTACAAGCTAAGATAGTCTTTTGTGCCATTTATTCATGTTTTAAAAGCATAGATGAGGGGAAATCTAAACAGGGAATATTCCTGCCTCTTTCAACACTGTGTGTGTGTGTGTGTGTGTGTGTGTGTGTGTGTGTGTGTGTGTGTGTGTGTGTGTGTGTGTGTGTGTGTGTGTGTCTGTGTCTGTGTCTGGTGTACCATGGCACATGGTCCTGGGCCAGCCACTATAACACATTTGAGACTGTCACACTCCCAGACATGTGTGGGTGCCAGAGCAGAACTGGGGGAGAAGGTGAGAGACGAAAGATGGGGAAGTGCAATGAGAACATTTCATTCCTTGCTTGGTGATAAAATATGCACATCTTCTCTCTAGACTTTATTTGCCTTAGCCTCATTCATTTCAAACTTTTGAAAGCTTCCTACTTAATATCCTTGTGACATTACAGAGGAACGTTTCCTCCAAGCGACCAAAAACATTTTCTCTTCTCCACTATGGTCTTTACAGAAACTCGACCTTCGCAAGGGTTGTGCTGGCCTTTCACTGATCACAGCCTTGATTCATCCACAGGACAGTGACCTTTGAAGGACAGGATGTAAGTGTTGGCAGTGGGACGATGTGAGATGGTGTCACATCCACTGTGTCAGTGTTATGTGCTCACAGCAGTGTGATTCACCTTCTCAAGTCCCCCACCTACTGCTCCCACACAACACAGCAATATGGGGGAGGTGGGACCAGGCTGAACCTGTGAAGGATAAGGCTTTGCCACATACTACACACCACACAGAGACACTCACACACACACGCACACACGTCTTTCTCAACTCTTATGCATCAAATCAAATTTTATTTATAAAGCACATCTCATACAACAATGTAACCCAAAGTGCTTTACAAACATGGTTAAAACCAATTCAGGGTTATGAAAAAAAGATAGAAACAGGATAACCAATATCATGAAGGGACACAAGAATGTGAGAAGTAATGGCTGAAAAGTGGGAAAGGATGTATATAAAGGGGACAAAAAAACAAAAGAATCAGCAGTAATAAGGTGTGTTTTAAGTTTTCTCTTAAAACCCACTACGGAATTAGTCATTTGGAGCATCCTTTACAATTTCATCTTTTGCTAATTTTACCCTACAGTAACAAATTGAGGGCACAAACAGAGAGGGTGGGTATGCAATGCGACTAGCATGTGAGCGAAGCAATCCAAACACTAGTAAGCATGTCAGCTGTCCACCCTCTGTCCCCCTAACAATTTCAGTGTCTGTGGGACCTCGTACTTTAATTAGTGTTATTTCCTCTGCCATTGACAGGCAAGTGTGTTCGTGCATCTGTGTGCCTGTGTGTGCGAGAGAAAGAGGAGAGAGAGAGAGAGAGAGAGAGAGAGAAGCCAGGGCCAGGCACACACTCAGTCAGACTGTTCCCGTGGGCAGGGAGAATGAACATTATTCTGATTCACTCTATCTTGGCACAGTCTGTGAGTAGTATGTAAGAGCTGCTATCCGTGTATGGTTGTGTGTGACACTCCTGGCTCTGCACGTTTCAACCAAATGTGTCTGCCGTTTCCTGTTGGATGAATGGAGACTCCACAGGAAACTCCATCCCCCCATTGGCTGTGCGAAGCGTCACGGGAGGAAGTCTTGCCATATATGTATGCACTCTGGCATTATTATATCCATGGCTACACTGACTGCTGCTGAGTCAACTCTGTTTAGCAAAGTTGTAGTATGTGAAGCATGATCTCTAAATAAAAAATGATTTTTAGCAAACTCACAGTTAATGTGAGGACGTGAAAGTGAAACTGGTGGTTCACTACCTTCCATCAGAAATACCGCCCTCCTGAGAGTAATGATTTTTTTCCAATCAATTTTAAACAGGATTATATAACGTATGTGGGTCTTTGATATCTTTGGTTTCTTATTTATAATTTTAAGTCACGTCTCAACTGATCCTGCCCTAGTGTCACTTCTTTTATTTTGCGGATTATCTCCTAAATACTTGTGTTTTTTTTCTGTCCTTCAATTTGGTACATATGTTATTCATATACCCAACATTAGTTCTGTAGGTTCTTTAAGGACTAAATGTGGATTTAATGAAATACCACGATTGAAAGAACTGTTTAAATCTGTGAATGGTTGTAGTTGAAGGAACATTAACAGTACTGGGTGGTTTTTCTAATTCTTAACCTGAAAGGCAGAGCACTGAAGAAAGAGATGGGTCAAGCAAAACAACCATGACCTAAGCAGGGATGGGGTTAGACCAAAGTCTTTAGCTGTTGGATGAGTGGATATTAACTGAGCACCTGCCTCTCTCTGGATGATGACTTTCATTAAATTCACATATGTAACCAACAACTAGGTCACTTAAACAGAGTAATAGTCTTGAGTTGCCCAAGTGGGCCCACTAATAAGAGACAACACGCCTGTAATTGAGTAAGGTAATACATTCCTTTGAAATGCATACATGTAAGATGAATGGCTCCATCATTCAATGGGTGAGGAAATTACTATCGGCGGGCAGTCTGGGCACCAAGCGGTGTTTTCCCGTCTGTCTGTCTGTCTGTCTGTCTCGTCCTGTCTGTGTCGGCAGTCTCCCAGGGGGGCTCTACCTTGTCGTGACTGTCGGCAGAGCCCTGCCCTCAGAACTCCGGAAACGAGTCTCGAGATGGAGAAGAAGGCTGCTACATCCGCGTGATCATTCAACGAGGACCAATAGCTGTTGCCGAGGAAACCGAGGGTCACGGTATTCCCTTTCGTGCGTAAGGGAATGGGCGGGTTTGGGGAAAGCTCTGTCACGCTGCGTGGGTGGCCGGTATAGTAAGTAGCTGCCGCGGCAGTATTTATCAGACCGCAGAAGAGCAGCTCAGGCAACACAGTAGCAGCCTGTTAAGAGCTTTCAGCACCACCACGACTGGACAGCGACACACAGCCGAACACCGAGTAGCCATGGTTCTTATCTGGACAAAGTTTGGTGTGAAGCACAAAAATGTCAATGTCAAGTGCAAAGTGCGAGTTATGCACAGGGATGACAGCTCAAGCTCCTCTTCATCAGGGGTAAGTTGAACTGATTTCCATCGCAGTTTGTCAACGTGAGCTATGTCTCCCTATGTAAATGGGGACTTGTTATGAAACGA
Organism: Hoplostethus atlanticus; assembly: GCA_034670405.1. Lineage (NCBI taxonomy): Eukaryota > Metazoa > Chordata > Actinopteri > Trachichthyiformes > Trachichthyidae > Hoplostethus > Hoplostethus atlanticus. The sequence continues at coordinate 2,843,776 of JAXDDX010000049.1, forward strand.
CCTTTAAGTGAATGTAAGGACATCTATATATGTAATAGCCTAATTTGATGATTGATGCTAGTGTAGCCTGATCCTGTTGCTGTGGATTCATTCAAATGCAGACTCTTATGCCGAGCCGGAAACAGCCAATAGCTGCGGAGCATCTCAGTCGTTGGGGGAAGTCTTTCACCCCTCATGATACTGGCACACAAGACTTCCCCTTTACTCATGCTGTGTGCGTAGATCTGCTTCATTGCTGCCAAATATGCCAAATACTGTGACGTGGTTGTCACATAGCTCAAGGATGCTTGGCATGTATATTGACTGTCTATTCTGCTCTGTTCATAGCGAGTACATACTGTATCAGGCTGACTCCAGATTCTGTTAACCCTTTGAATCAAAATATTCAGTATTGAGGGCTTTTAGGAAGATAGTCAGCATGTGCAAAAAGTTCAGCCTTTGGCCAGGCAAGTTGTATGGACACAGGTTTGACAAGGGTGACTGCTTTGTATCGGTCTGATGCACGATTGTTCTTGTGTCTACAGGAGAGCAGCAAGTCCGACCAAGAGGTGCCCTGTCTGTCCATCAAACCCGTGGGCAAGGATTTCTACAAGATCCTGGACGTCTCGTCTGACTCAAATGAAGATGAGATCAAGAAGGCTTTCAGGAAGATGGCTCTGAAGTTTCACCCGGATAAGAACAGCGACGCTGATGCAGAGGACAAGTTCAAAGAGATTGCAGAAGCCTATGAAATCTTGACTGACCCCAAAAAGAGAAGCATATATGACCAGTATGGGGAGGAAGGTGAGAAGGAGACATTATTTTCATGATTTCTTGAGTTAAATGACCAAGCTTAAAAAATAATTGCCATCTGGCTAGTTACTGTAGTATAGGCTGCTCCATCAATTATTCATTAATCATACCAAGCAATCATTGCCAAGGCTAAATACTCTTGTGCAGCTGGGGGTATGCTCACTAAAACTTGCACCACTCCATCCCCTTGTGAAAACAGCCAAACATGCAACATAGACAGCTGTGGGGCTGATTAATTATTTACATCAGCAATGCTCTAAATAGCAATAGTGATAAAAATGTTCCTCAAAAATTTCAAAGTACCAGATGTAAATTTAGTAAGCCTTCAGGAAGTGTGAGCTGAATATCCATGAGCAGAACTTGAGAAATGTGTGAGCAGCAGCAAGGAGAATTCAGTATGAGGCACCAGATCACGGAAGATGCTCAGCAGGAATTTCAATGTGTGAACTCAGTAAACCCAACCCTTAATATATTTCTGTTCTCTCTGTGTTACAGGTCTAAAAAGTGGCAGCGGAGTGTCTATGGCAGGCCATGCCAACACCCCTCGCAGCAATTTCCACGGTGACGCCCACGCCACCTTCTCCTCCTTCTTCCACGGCTCTGACCACTTCGACATCTTCTTTGGACCTGACTGTGACGGTGAGGATGACCTCTTCAACCCCTTCAGCCGCTTCACCTTCAGCCACGTGGGTGGGTTCCCTGCCCATGACGGCGGGCTGCCAAGAGGCCGGCGGCGTCTGCAGGGTGTAGCGGTGGTGCATGACCTTCTGGTGACCCTGGAGGAGGTGTTCCACGGCTGCACTAAGCATATGAAGATTACCCGCAGCCGCCTCAACTCCGACGGCCGCAGCCTGCGATCCGAGGAGAAGGTGCTAAACGTGGTAGTGAAGAAAGGCTGGAGGGCTGGGACCAAGATCACCTTCCCCAGAGAAGGGGACGAGACACCCAACAACACCCCTGCAGACGTCACCTTCATCCTCAGGGACAAGAAGCACCCCCAGTACAAGAGAGATGGCTCCAACATTGTCTACACAGCCAAGATCACACTCAAAGAGGTGGGTTTCAGTGTGTTAGTATGTATTAACCTGTCTAGCATAGTGGGTAGATATCAGGGTTATTGGTCTTGGGTTTGATTCCCACAAGGGGACTCAGTGCTGGCTTGTTGGGGCTTTGGACTAAATCACACACCAAATTAAAACTGTTATGAAACAGATGACTGTTCTATAAGTAGGATGACAGACTCTCTCACACCTACTCAAAGAAGGTTCAAATCCAAATGCCACTTTTAGACCGTTACATAACTCTTCAATGATTCATGCTTTTATATAGCGAAGAAATTCGATTTACTCAAAGACATCTTCAACAAGAGATAAGACAGAAATACTCAGCAGAGGAACATATGCCTGCCATATAATATCTTTAATTTCTGACTGAAGACAGAACACGGTGTTCTGGTAGGGGCCTCTGAGCCTTCACCAGCCCCCCACCACCCCAAGCTTGGAATGGCTGACAAGCCCCTGCTAACAAAACAGCAGCAGTAGCCTGCCAACGCCTCCGTTACCTCATCAGCCCCTGCAGAGCGAGAGAGAGCAGGAGCTAAATTTAGCTTTAGTGCTGACTGCCCCCACATATCTCACTTTGCTCTGCCTCCCCCTCCTACTATGCCGCAGACTGCTCTGCCTCTATAAGGCAGGCTAGGATGCTGGAAAGGCAGTTTCTGGCTCCTTTTGTCTCTGGCTCTCACTCCCACGACCCACACACAGATTATCTGGGTAGCAGTCATTGAGGCAGGCTTTTCAAGGGCTCCTCCATCTTTCTATAGATCCCTTCACTCTCTAAAGAACTTACTCCCACACACAGCCTGTATATAGAGCAGAGATCATAGCATCTGTAACACTGGTTTATTGTATAACAGAGGAAAACAATATACCTTTAGGGAGACGGATGCTCCATATTCTTCTCTGTGATGTAACATGTCATGTAGATAATTGCACTTGTAATGGGGCCACTCAAAAAGCATTATGAAACTTATATATTCTAGAGGTCTACAGGACTAACGTTTTTTGCCTCTATTTTTTTCTCCAGGCTCTATGTGGATGCACAGTTAACGTCCCCACACTCGACAACCGAATGATGCCACTACCATGCAGTGACGTTATCAAACCTGGTGCTGTCCGGCGACTGAGGGGTGAGGGTCTGCCCGTCCCCAAGAGCCCATCCCAGCGAGGTGACTTGGTGGTGGAGTTCCAGGTGCTCTTCCCCGACAGGATCCCACCACAGTCCCGCGAGATAATCAAGCACAGTCTGGCCAAGTGCTAGCCTGTTTTCTAAAAGACCAGACCAGACTGAAACAGCTTCACCACGTGTGTAGGTTGTTACCAATTCACAAACACAGCCTTGCCCAAGGTGCTAATATCACAACCAACCTCTTATTGTGTTTGGACAATGGCAAGCAGCACTGAAGTGAGTTAGAGCTGAGATGGGACTTTGAGAGGTGATTTTCTACTGTTGTATGCACTTGTATACTCTAATGCCTGTAATGCCACAAGAGTAGTGTTTTCAGAACAAGCGAATGGGGTCTTTGGTATCTGAGGGCATCCATTGACTCAATGACCTTTCTCTTGAATGAAAAGGTTAGATGTACTGTTATGTTTGCAAACTTATATCAGTTTGCAATTCAAGACAAAATAACTCTTAAAGTTGTATGGTGTTCATATGACTGATCTTTTACATTGATTTATTACAATAACAAAAATGTACTTGTGTACAAGGATGTACTTGTGTACAAAAAGCATTAACATTGTCTCTAAGAGAGATTCATGTGTCAAATGTTCTATTGAATCATTTAAAATGTTTGTATACATTCTGAAATGAACCAGCTGTTGATGTAGTCTGAACTGATTCAGACATAGTAGGAAGCATGAACAATAAACAAAAACACAGAAATTGAACTCATTTTGTCCAGCATCCTTTGTGATAAATCATTATTTAGTTTTGAAGATACTGTTAAGAAGGCTTCAATTAAGTTTTCAAAAAGGGCAGCTAAAAAATATGATAGTCTATGAATTCACACTTCGGAGAAAAAAAAAATCCAGCCCTCATTGCAGAGCTGCTGGGTGGATGCAGTGATGTAGCAGCCACAAGGACCACAGCATAGCTGCCTGCTGCCATCTAGTGGTGATTACTGGCGAAGACAATGTCAGAGAGCCAGCAATTAATGAGACCCACCTGCGGGTAATTTCACTTTGTGAGTGCGCATTGGATACTTTCTGATAGTAGTCTCCCATTAAGCCATTTCTTTGCAACACTAAGAGCAATAGTCTAAAATGATAAGGAGTGTGGTGATGAAAGGAATGATTCACCTTTGGACAAAATGCACGAATTTGAGGCGCAAGGCGACATGTCGCCATTACCATCAAATGACATTCAAACAGAATGGTAAGACACATGACAGACAGTCAGACTAATCCAAATTGATTAACACATCAAATCACCTGTGCACGCAGAGACAACTGGAAATCTCAACTGAGATCAGCAATTCTCTAAAAATCACTCTTAATGTACTCTGGGATGAAATGTCGCCCGTACATCTAACAATACCACCAAACCTGAATGAAGGTTACCCAGTTACAAATTTGACCTTGCTTGTCCTTTTGCTCATACCCTGTGTGGTTTTTCTGCTTTTGCTGAACTGCATGTTCCTGGGATACAAATTATTGATCATATCAAAGAGCAGAAAGAAGCGCGAGGACACAGAGGAAATGCTTTTGCAGTCGACCCTCCACAGGGTCTCTAGAATATCCGATGTACCCTTCACCCCAAATCAGGACGGGAGGAGAATGTATGCGTCTTTGTCAGAGCCTATCCTGCCACATCCTGTCACCTCTTCAAGAACCTCATCCAGAGACAGGGCAGCGGTGGATCACAGGATACGGTTTCTTCGACCAGATGGTGCCACGGGGACCGGCTCAGGGTCCCTGAGAGCGCCAAGTACCATTCTGGCAACCTCATGTACGACTGGTTTCACCTCACGAGTCGACCTACCCAGGAGATCACAGATGTACAGTAAGAGAAAAATGGACTGGTGCAAAAGCGCACCTCTCTTACTGTCTAGTGATTCAGAGGTTGAAACAAGAGCAAACCTTGTGCCACCCAACTCGCCCACGGTAAACGATCCCCTCTCAAGGGTGAGTAACTAATTTAGTTACTAAATGTAACCAAGAAAAGCGACTTAAGCCGCCGAGGCATATGCTGCCTTCAAGTGCTCCTCGTAAGCTCCCTCTTCCGAGACCGAATGTCGTAAATACGACTTTTCACGCATTCAAGTGCTTTTGGTCGGAAATTATAACAAAATGGACCCCATAACAAAAGTAGTTTTTGGTGGCCATTTTAATTTAGGAATCAGGCGGCACATTGTTACTTTGTGCCGCGGTGTCTGAATGAAGAGGAGGAAATCCATGTCAGGCAGGCAATTCATATCTTAATTTATCAAAAAACAAATGTGTGACAACTAAACGTTAAACTGTAACAATAAATTACTTGCTCTCGTACATGCTCACTAAACGTCACATCTCGGCAACTCGCGTATTACAGAAAATTCCGACTTTCCTATTTACCACTCGTTCATGTGCGTACGTAATTACGGTATTTCCGACAGCACTTGAAGGCAAGTACCAGAGTTAAATTGGTTTGATATTGGACATTGGGTGTTTGGTGGATATTCTCATTTCCATTGATTTATGAAGGAAACATGTAAAAGCACATTGATGGCATTTGATCACAAGATAAACAATTTGCAAACATTTACTGTTAAATGTTATTTACTTTTCAATCTGTTGACACCTTGAAAATGCAATGGCTTGTTTTTGTGTGTGGCCTAGAGGTCTCAAACCAAATTTACCCATTGTGGACGTCCTACAAACTGTAGCTTGTCTGTTTCTTCCCTGCTTGGAGAAATGTTTAAACCTCTTGCAATGACTGTTAAATTACATTATCAGTCTTTAAATAATGCTACCAATCTATATGTGCTATTTTTTTAAACCTGTGGCTACTGACTAGAAGACAAATCCCCTTTAAGGATAGGCCTAATGGTTATTCTATTTTATAATCCTCAGTCCCCATTGTCTATTAAATCTTTGAATGCCCCCTCAAAAGGAAGGTTCTTGATTAATTGATCATTTGCCTCTAATGTGTAGAACAGAATTTTTCAGAGCACATGATGTATATAATTCTGGTATTTATTTTCTATGGTCATTTGAGCTTCATTAAATTGACTTTATCTAACTCATGCATTACAATATCTACATTAGCCAAGTATCTATCCTAAAAGTTACCATAGTTTGCCTACAGAAAGATTGTCATTGACAAGAGATAGCAAACAGGTGAAAGGACAACCAACTTAGATTTCTACCTTCTATTAGCAAACTTGACAGTCATGTTACCTGCAGTGCTCTCAGAGTCAAACGTTTGACGCCACCCACATTTAAAAGTCACCCTCTGGATTTTACAGGACAGTGTTTATAGCAAAACAGGAAATGTATCATTGTTTCTATGAAAACGTCACAGATGAGTATTGGGCTACCTTTTTAAAATAACAAATATCCACTTAACACCTACTTATCAATAAAAAGCAAACTTTACTCTGGTTATTAAAGTTTGGTGCAAAGTATGAAGTCTGTCTTTTTCACAGTAGGAGACACAGCATGTGGGTCATATTCGTCAGAGCAGTAGTTTGGAGTTTCTGACGGGTGTGAACCAAGGCATGGCAGAGCATCTATTTGACAAGGTTTACCTAGAGTGCGGATATGCCATGGGTCCTCCAGAGACCTCCTACCTCAACACATCCACAGTGGGCCCCGGGCTGGACAGCGATTTTGGTGCGAGTGCAGGTAGGCGTCAAGTAGGGGGTGGGGGGGGGGTTGTAATCACCAGCCTCAGTACTTTGATTTTATTGAGCAAAAGGATGACAAGAACATTGGCACACATCAACACTATTTGCAAATTAGGCTCCATCTGGATTAAAATGCCTCATCAATCATTCAATTTTTCCAAGTTATGAATTGCTCAATATATTTCTTTTCAGGTGTCTCTCTCCGGATTTTATCAGCAGATAGTGATGGTCTGTCCAATGGTGTGTTAGCTTCAGCCCTGGAGTGGGATTATTACGACCCCTGCTATGTCCAGCAGAACAACATACCCAAGCATAAGCATCACAGATCTGCTGTACACACCAAGCAGTATTGGGTGTAATGCATCCCAGCTGCTGCTGGTGATTATTATAGATTTAATGTTAATTTAATGTTTTTATTTCCTATTTATTTAACTTAGAGTATCACAATGGTTTGTACTATTTTGTATTTGTATTATTTTATAAAAGTTACACATAAGAACACAGACACAACCTTTATTATTGTAATTTGTCTCTCTCATAATAACTAAAATGTTGCACTAAATTTCCAAAATTTTTTGATGTCCTGTAAAATGCACTCTGTACACGTTACTCACAAGTCGTTCAAATAGTCCAATATTTAGTAAGCACCCTTAAATTATTTTAATGTTCATTAGATTCACTACTGTTCACTACTGTTCAGCCTGTTCTGAATTTCCTAAACCTGCACATCAAGATTTATATTCACTCCAATTACTTGAATTGTTCTGATTCACTCTTTTGTGTAATAAAGATTAAACATTTCAATTCCATTAAGTACTTATTCATTGTCTAATTAAACCCATACTATATTCAGTATGTACAGTATACATATTTCTATTGTAATGCATTATTTCATGAAAACAGTCTCGAGATAAAAAGAAACAAGCAAGACAAGTAACAATCCAAAAAGGTAAGCACCCCACCTAGTGGCTGAAGTCCTTATCCTAGGGAGGCTCTGTTCCAGTAGGGGTATGTTTGGGGGCACTAACATGCTGTCTTGGCTTCCCATTGAAAGCAACTGAGCAGCTGAATAGTGAGACTGTAGAACTGGAGCAGATAGAAAGACATTTCCTGAGGTATCATGGTTCATTTTTAGTTCTATGCAAAGTACTCTGTTGTATAAAAGTAAAAACTCAATTGCAACTAACAAGAAGAAATAAAACTGCACACTTGCAACACTCTCTGAGCTGGTCGAACAAGATAACAATGCCATCTGCCAAAAAGTCGTCTACAACTTTAACACCCTTTTCCAACCACATAGAGAAAAACCTGGATTGAACTAAAAGAAGTCTACCTTGTTAACTCCAGACCCTGATATTTATTTTAATGTAGAAAATGTTTTATTAGCGATATACTGTACTTTTACACCCGAAAGGGCCTTATTTTATGTTATTCCTAATGGTATTGAACCACAAAATTTGCCAGTATGCCCAAAACTCAGTCTGCCATTCCTTGTCATTGAAATCGCTCCAGTGAATGTCTCCGTTGCTCACAACTCAGTCCGTTTCAAACTATCCACCACTGGCAGAAGTCACCGCTGCAAAATCTCACAGCAACCACAAGATGTCACAACTGTACTTCTTAGTTCATGTAACTCAACTGACGCCCCTAACCTGGGCTTTACATGCTTTTGACAAGTTAATTGGTCTCTGTGTCATACTTGCATCTCTAACACAACTTCACTAACACTAATGTAGCAAAGGATTGTGTGGGTGCAAAGAGTAGTGCACTGCAAAAACAATTAAGGCACTTCAAACTTAAAAATGTAATTTCCTTGCTGCCTTAAAATTGCAATTTGACTGAAATAATACCAAATAGTTCGGTCAAATTGAATCAGTTCTAATGTTGTAAAACAGTGAACCAAAGATTATAAATTGATGAACTTGAAATTTCTTTGACTATTCCCAACATTCAAAGCATACATCTGAGTTGTCATTGGACATCCAGGTCAGCAAAGTATGGCACAAATGTTTACCCTAAAGCAGGGTTTCCATACATTACACCCAGTGTGAAAACTACTCTCCCTTACACAGGTGGGCCTTTGTGAGGGTCTGGGAAGCTTCCTCAATATGACCATCTCTGGACAAGGAGACAAGAGTTCCCTTTGCATTGAATTGTGAATTTGTCCTCTCAAGTTGCAGTTCTGCAAAATGTGCAATACAAGGTATCAACGTTTTCAAGAAGTTATGGCATGCAACAACTCAGTCAGGCTTAAAACACAACAGAGACAATGAATCCCAGGTGTCATGGGGTTGAAATACTTTATTCTCTGTTCAGAGATATCTGTACATTAAAGATCAAGTGCCACTTGTATTTTTCAAGTTCATAGAGAAAATAACAGACGGTGCGCTATGCAAGCATTGATAAAACAACACATCACTCAAAGCTTGAGAGGAAGTTCAACACAGTCTGCTTGAGTTTAGCATCCGATGGCTCAGAGATTTTCCCATCAACCCTGCAATACATAGAAGAGATTAGTTACCAAACAATTATATCCATAAATTACAATGCAATAACATATAGTAATTACTCATTAGCTTACCTAATTGTTGTCAACAGGTCTTGGTGCTGGCTGAGGATGTGCTGCAGGAAAGCCTTCTCAAACCTGGTGATCTTGCTAGGCTCCATTTTGTCCAAGTATCCCCTCACACCGGCATAAATGACTGTTACCTGTTCCTCAATGGCCATTGGGGCTGAAAGATTAAAGGATATAATTACTCATCTTGTATAAAACAAATCTTCTACAGTAAATGAGTCCCAGTCAAGCAAATACTCACAGTACTGTCCCTGCTTTAGGAGCTCAGTCAGACGAACACCACGGTTCAACAGCTGCTGAGTGGCGGCATCCAAGTCAGAACCAAACTGGGCAAAAGCAGCCACCTCACGGTACTGGGCCAGCTCCAGCTTCATGGTACCAGCCACCTGATGATGCACCAGGATCAGTTGGTCAGAATTCAAGACAAAGTGGATCGCTTCACCATGGTTAGAACCGGGAGGCTAGATGATGATGGAGGCTAACTGTGAGGACTAACCTGCTTCATGGCTCTGGTCTGGGCAGCAGATCCGACACGTGACACAGACAGACCGACATTGATAGCGGGACGGATACCCTTGTAGAACAGTTCAGTCTCCAAGAAAATCTGAGTAAGAAAAGAAAATGGTCCTTATACATTTTTAATGCAATGGGCCAGTTACTGAGATAGAGCAGACAACCAAATCACACACATACCTGTCCATCTGTGATCGAGATGACATTGGTTGGAATGTAGGCAGACACATCGCCAGCCTGTGTCTCAATAACAGGAAGGGCAGTTAGGGAGCCACCACCAAAGTTGTCATTCATCTTGGCGGCTCTCTCCAGCAGACGGGAATGCAAGTAGAACACGTCTCCCGGGTAGGCCTCGCGGCCGGGGGGACGACGTAGCAGCAGGGACATCTGACGGTAGGCAACAGCCTGGAAGAAAGGTGAAGGCTAGGTTGGTCTCCAAACTCCAGGTACAATGTTAATGTGTGGTACAGCAGTTCTGCTGCAGTCATCAAATCAAAATTGGGTGTCATCTATCTAGAGTTTTGATCCCTTTCTTACTTTCACAGCAATCAGTTTTGTCTTTGTTCACATGCCCTCCACCAACTATCAAATGGAACAGATCAGGCTTCAATAAAACTGACCTGCTTCGACAGATCATCATAAATGATCAGGGCGTGCTTGCCATTGTCTCTGAAGTACTCTCCCATGGAGCAGCCCGAGTAGGGTGCCAGGTACTGCAGGGGAGCAGCATCAGAGGCAGTAGCAGATACCACAATGGTGTACTTCATGGCATCGGCATCAGTAAGCCTCTTCACCAGCTGAGCCACTGTGGACCTCTTCTGGCCAATGGCAACATAGATGCAGTACAGCTTCTTCTTCTCGTCAGTTCCCTCATTGAAGCGCTTTTGGTTGATGATGGTGTCAACGGCAATAGCGGTTTTGCTGCAACACAAATTTATAATACATTCATGACAAGAAACTGGCATGTCTGCCAAAACAAGTTTTGATTACCATCTTGAACATTAAAACAATCAACAGTAACCCATTTTGTTTTCAAATGTATTTGTCCTTGTACAAATTAACCCCAACAGGTCTCCAGTCTGTGAAATGCTTAATAACAAGTTTTGCAAAAAAGACAAAGTAAACCCTCTTCAGACATAATACTCTTCTATCATGTATATCCTTTTCAGAAAAAAGGGTCAAACTTAACTTAATCATTTTATACAGAGTGATATTTATATACAGACTTTTAGGTAATTGAAATGTTCCTAATCTATGTTACACTATATATGATATTTCAAGATACCGAATAGTTTTCATGTTGTACATCAGTGGTTTTCAACCATATGTTTTCAAGACCCAATATTATGCAGGTTTTCATTCCAACCAATCACTACACTGGATTGGTTAGACATGCCCAGCTGCAACAACTACATTACTTCTGTGACTAGTCACATTTTTGTTTAAAAATAGAAGCAATAAAATGCGAGGGGTAAAACTGACCTGTTGATATTTTTAGGGGATAACAGAATCACCATAGGCATTAGTAGTTTCCGCTGCTATAACATCATTTGATCGAACATCAAATGGTGCTATGCGCTAAAATATTCACTTGGGCAATATCTTACCCAGTCTGCCTGTCACCGATGATAAGCTCACGCTGTCCACGACCAATGGGTACCAAACTGTCCACGGCCTTGATGCCAGTCTGCATGGGCTCTCTCACAGAGATACGGGGGATGATACCAGGGGCCTTCAGACCCACACGCCTACGGGTATTAGAGCCAAGGGGGCCCTGTGAAGAGAAACATCAGGAGTGCCATGAACAATTTCCTCACAGTTTGCTATAGAACTAATCAATAAAAGGCATGGGATTGTAAATTGGGACTCATAACACTTACTGTGCACAATTCTTTGAAGCAGGCCCAGAGTGAAATGTAAGCATTTTAATTCAACAATGAAAAGATACACCAGCTAGATGAATGAATTGTGTGCTGACCTTTCCATCAATGGCGTTTCCCAGAGCGTCTACAACACGGCCCAGGAGCTCAACGCCAACAGGCACATCCACAATAGCACCTGTTCTCCTGACAATGTCACCCTCCTTGATCAGCTTGTCGTTACCAAACACCACAACACCAACGTTGTCGGGCTCCAAGTTCAGAGACATACCCTGGAGGAGAGCAAGCACATATGTTACCAACACTCTTCTCTATAGTTTTTCTCTATAGTTTTACTGAGGAAGTGGAGAGAGCAACTCAGTCCCTTTCCCCGCAAATATTTTACCAGCAGGTCTGGGAATCCCGACCAACCCTCTGGTCACAAGCCCACTTCTCTAACCTCTAGACGACCGTTGCTGCAGGCTCACCTTAAGACCGGAGGAGAATTCCACCATCTCCTCGGCTTGCACGTTCCTGAGCCCGTACACTCTGGCGATACCGTCACCAATGGACAGCACACGACCAGTCTCCTCCAAGTCGGCACTGGTGTCAGCTCCCATGATCTTTTCTTCCAGAATGGAGGATACCTCGGCTGTGCCTTTAACGCATATCAATCATTTTTACTGATTAGGACCCACCAATTAACACATTTAACTTCAACTTCATTAAGTTGAAATGCGATGTGGATGTGCAGTCTTAAAACATATGAAATCCTTAATGGCTGCTATCCTTGTTGGCTGCTAGTAACATCGCCAAGGTATTAATTTCCTCAAGCAGTAGGCCAATATGAGTTTCCTGAAAGACTGACCTGTTTTCTGCAGCCATGGTCTGGTGGTGTGCAGGTTCCTGACTCCTACACATGCAGCAGCAACATTCTTGGATACCTTCAAGAAAGAAAGTAAAGGAGGGGGAAAAGGACAACATTTTATCCAAATGGCAATGTATAATATGTGCAGTACAAAGACATTTGTGAGCCCAACCGAGAGACGACAGATCAAGCATCATAAGATTCTTGAGCAATAGTCATTATATATTTTTTAAAAATGGAAAAATGTATCATGAATTTTTAACTGCTTGAAGGTTTTTTTTTGCAATACAAGTAATGAAGAAATTGGTATTAACAGTGCAACTAACTCGGAGTACTACCAATTTGGCAGTAACAAATGTTTTTCCACAGTCTTATTTTGAAATTTGAAATCTGCATGTGCTAAAGTGAATGCATGCTCACACCAGAGTCGTGGACAGTCGGGCTAATGATGGACTTGGGACATGGAGGTCTATTCATGCTGCACGGTGTGTTGTCAGGCTTTTCCACCAAGGTTTTAACGACTGATTTTATAAGTGACTAGCACATCTGTAACTTACACCAACATTACTGACTAGATCAGTATTGGCCAATTCTGCTTACATGACATGGCTTATATAGGAATATGAATATGGCTTGACCTTGACCTTTTCTTACACTTTAGAGTCCAGTCCTTCTTTCGGCATACATCCAATCCACCAAGCAGCAACTTTTAAATTGAGTTCTGTAGTTACTCAACCACGAGACAATGTTGGAGGTGGTGTGCAGGGGCGAGCAGTTTTAAAAGGTGCTTGTTGGATTGGGTGCATGCATAAATGATGAAGTGGAGGCTAATGATTCAGATCAAGTCTTATGTCATGTGTCATTTACAGTATGATGTGACATTCTCACCCACACAAAGACAGATCAGCATGTATCCGGGCTAGCTATGCACCATATAAGTAGGTGTCAAAGATACAAAACACACATGCTGGCTGAATCATGCTTGCCAGATTGCACAAAATGTCACATGCATTTTCAGTGTAAATTGAGTAAGATAAAACCTGACCTTCAATGCCCATTCAATTACACCTCAATTACATTCATCACCACTGCTTTTTGCCTAAAATCATTCATTAACATTGCATTAACACCGCAGTATGTAGCCGCCCAGGTGGAGATAATCAACAATGACATTTTCAATCGCCTGGCTTCACAAAATAATGTACTGTATTAGAGGGTATCTGCAGTCAAACGTCAACACTGGGCGCTAGCATTGAGAAGGGCCCGGGTGTCCTCCAGTGCAAAGATGGCCGTGTACATGCACAACCTCGCCATTGGATTTCACTTCAACAGATTGAGCTTTCTAAAGAAAGTCCAAAGAGATCTGAAAGACACAATGATGCTTACAAATCCAGCCCGACGAGGCAGGTTGCGGGCAAGGGCCGCTGCAACGCGAACTGACAGCATGTTGGTGTCCTGGCGGGTCTGTCCTGCTCCACGAAGCGGCTGAACAGGGCAGGAAGAAAGATGGCGGACACGGCAGCGATTTTAGAAAGGTCACGGTGAACCGGAATTACTTCGTTGCGACTACTTCTCGCAGCCTCCTTTTTCTTTTTTTTTCCCGGTGTTTTTTTTAACGTTGTAGCCTGTGGGTGGCATTTGTATAGCTACAATTAAATACTCGAAAAAGAGATAAATTATCTGTTTTATGGTCCAAAAACATAAACGTTGCGAGGCTGATTACTGCTGTGCATGTCAAGTCAAAACATATGTGCTAATATTTACTAGTGTCTACTTAGTCCTTCTTTTATCAAGAATATTGCACCAGTAATTTGATATGTTACTGGTGCGTTATTGTAAAATACTTCTCTCTGTTTTCTTTGGGTTGTGGAAGCCTAAAGTGATTAGAATTAATTGTGGGCACTGGTATAATATAGCCTATCAGACATCTTTGTACATATAGAAATCAATAATAAACACAGCCTGGAGATTAATGGCTTAACTATGAACTCAGTTGACTCGTTCACAGTATGGTTAGTTAGTTATTTGGGGATGGTGCATTATACAATGAACAATAGAAAACACATCAACACAACAACTACTATTTTGTATTGTCATTGACCAAGATCACATCCTTCTATGTGGTAGTGGACATGCATATTGCACCTGTAGTACATTGTGCAGCACTTAGGCTGCAGTAAATATATACAATATAAAAAAGTTGTGACATTTAGATGGTCTGGGACCGTTAAGCTGTCTCCATTGATTTTGTTGTTAGTGTCTGGAAATAAAATTGTAACTAAGCAATTATCTGTTGGCTACTCAAAATCACTCCACAACAAGAACCCCAAAATAGATACACATAAGACCACGGACTCCCATTTGATAAGACTGTCCTTTGTTGTGAAATATGACATGGTACAGAATTACATCGATAACTACACTGGGTATAGTGAAACTTACAGTCAACCTCATACATTCTTCCCCTATTATAACTTCTAGTGAGCAAATTAATGTTTACAATTTGCCGGGTATCCCCTGGACCCCCTGGACCCCCTGGACCCCAGTTTGGGAACCGCCGCTCTACATTAATCTCTGCCCTGCGGCACTATGCCAGTTACTTCCTGCAGTATTTATCTCACCCGCAAGGGCGCCGGGCTCTGAAAACAGCCCGGAAGTGGCGCATGTAGCTTTACTTTGTGAACCACGGCTGATGGAGACATTTTAAAATAAACACAGCTAGCTAGTAAGCTAGCCGGGCTTGCAAAGGTGCGAGTGCACTGCACCGAGAGGTCCACTTTTTTCCAAGTTGTAGAGAAGTAAAGAGCTATTCAGCAGGCATCATTCATGCGTCTTAAATTAAAGGCTACAAATTACTGAAGATGTCCAAAAAGTCGGACACTGGGAAAAGCAGTATATAACTAACACCCCGGTAAGTTCTAACTAACGTTAGCTTAGCTGATTTAAAATGCTAAGTTAGCCGAGTTAACGCTAGCTGACATTAGCCTGCCTGTTACGCCTCTTGATGGGAAATTACTGCTTCCATTTTTGGGGTCTTGCGAGGCAGCTGCCCTGCAACTTGTATATTTTTCCATGACTTGTCCTCTCCTTGCCAAGTTTGAGAAGCGTAAGGTTATGACCTAGCTTAGCCTCACTACGCAGCTAAACTAACCGTTAGTGTCTGGATCTAAGCCTAACTAGCCGTGGCTAGCTACACAACCAGATTCTTTCATGTAATACAAATTCAACTCGGTCTATAGTCTGCCCCGCTGCATAATTTAAATGTGACCGAAGGTGTTGCACAGATAGTCACGACTCTAGTCTCACATAGTCTGAGACGTGAAAGTAGAGACATTACTATATCGTTACACACCTCTTTCGTCGTGAATGCTAACCCCTGACCACAGAATAAAGGACATTTCCGCCCAAAACGACGTATATTAAACGAAAAGCTTATAACGATGTAACGGCAGTTATCAGCTATTTGTACTAATGTGTTACTCTATAGTTATAGCCAATGGTGTATAACGCTAACACGGTAACGTTACCAAATGAAAGATAAACTTCAGAAGCAATGTTTTACGTAACATAGGGTAGACACATAACGATATTACTGTTTCTAATACTTCAGTAACAGTAGGTTTGTAAAGAGAATCAACTTTGAATATGCCTCAAATGCTTATCAGACTTAACTCTGAGCTGAGTGTCATTTAGCATGGAATCAGTGCCAGGTTGTGGCGGGGTTATACTCCGCTAGAGAGGAATAGCACACACATCATCCACTGCAGCATAATGGCTGATACCAAGAGAGGAGAACATGTGCTCCTGTGCTTTAATTTAGTATAGAGGAGTTGCATATTGTGCGACACTCCATTATTTTGAAATTTGTTTCAAAATCAAATAATTCAAATTAGTCCCCAGTAGGGGTGCAGGTGGGGTCATAACTTTATTGTACAGCAGCACATACTGACTGGTAGAGATCCTGAGTCTTCATTCAGTATATAACACATGTCTACATATTTAAATGTACAAATTAAAACCAAAAAATCTGATATTGTCAGCTAGGGGCAGCTATTGTTATCTGTAAGCTACAGAAAGCCTTGCACATACTGAAGAAATATGACTTATTCAATGCCCTGAGTACATTAAGTGTGAGCTGCAATAACTTGCACAACCTGATTGTGAATTAGGATGAATGATGTCATGTTTTTGCTCCACCAGGTGAGTTCCTGTCCAGGCACATCGGTCCATGTTCGTTGGACCTTTGGGCTCTGGGCTCAATAGCATGAAGATGGCTGACTCAGAGAAGGCAGAGGAATTTGTGGATGCCGAGAGCCTCCCAGAGTGCCTTGTTGATGCAGAGTCAGCTACTGCTTTTGTCAAGGGAGAACAAGAGGAGCACCAAAAAACAGATACCACCACCTCCACCAGCTCACCACCAGAGGGAAAAGGAGTTAGACAGCCCCTTTCATACAGAGGGTGAGCCGGGGCTCCTCTCCATGCCTTGCTTGATGAAGGAGCTTCGCAGAGACTCCCCGGAGTCCCAGCATGCTTCTACAGGGAGTGACATGCCTGTCTCTTGTGTCTATGAGAGTGACTCCTCGAACCCCTGCATGCTCTCGCCCTCCTCCAGCGGTCACCTGGCTGACTCAGACACTCTCTCCTCAGGGGAAGAAGGGGCTGTTCCTCGTGTAGGAGTAGAGGAAGAAGGCAACATGGAGGCTTGCACTGATCCTGGGCAGGCAACAGGAGGGCAAACATCTGCAGTGGTGACAGGGGGGAGGAAGTCTCGGCGGTCACGTTCGGAGAGCGAGATGCCAGCTAATGCGATGGCAGCAAAGAAAAATCGCTGCCAACACACCGTGGCAGCAGTAGGTGGGCAAGAAAAGCAGACAAATGGCAAACTGGCAAAAGTGAAAGGTCACCGGAGCCAGAAGCACAAGGAGCGTATGCGTCTGCTGAGACAGAAACGGGAGGCAGCAGCACGGAAGAAGTACAACCTGCTGCAGGACAGCAGTACGAGTGACAGCGAGCTTACATGTGACTCCAGCACCAGCTCCTCTGAGGATGAGGACGATGACACCTCAGGAGGTAGCAAGACAATCAACACAGACATCCCAGGTAACATCCAATTTTCATAACACATGCTTACAGTACTATAACTGTCCAGGGTAATAGTAGCAGCCACTGTTCTCAGCTAGATATCCCTGTGTAAATCAATGGGATTTTGTCACATAATGATGGAAAGCTATGTAGGTCTACAGTATATATTTACTAAGGACAATTTGCTGTCAAATTCAAAACACATTTTTATGGCTTCACAATAAGAAGGAGGCTGCATGACCTAAAAAATTTCAGGTAGCCCAAATCAAATTGTTCATATAACCCTCTAGTCTAGGAAAATGACATGGGACTATACAGAGCCCTTGTTACATCAGACCAGTACAGATGCTGCTTTGTTTGTGTTTACTCTCTCACTGGTTTTGAGTTATTTTCTCACTCATCATTTGTCTTCATTCATCATTCCTTTAGATATTTACACATTTAAAATTAGAATGGCATAAACCCAGTCACCTGTAGTAGTAGTAGTGAGTGTTTTGTTCATCTCATTGTTTGCATGCTGTGGAAATCTAGTGGACATCATTCAACCTACACAGAATGTCATCAATGGGGTTGTGTTTTGCTGTAAGCTAACCTATATTGTAAGTTCTGCGCTTTCACAAGAGAGCCATTTTTATCCTCAGCATTTACTGTAAATAGACTATGGTATGATCTCACTGCGGTGTTAGTCTAACTTGCAAGCTTATATGACTCTCTTTCAGTGTTAGTGTTAGTAGAAGCTTAGTCTTATACCTGAGAATTTAGACTTATAACCATATGTGTTTTTTTTATTATTACTCAATGTGCATTTTAGATTTATATCCTTTTTTCCAATAGAGATAAGTTTGGTTGAATTAGTTGTCTTTTACATGAAGACTCCAGCTAGCTCTGTATAACATACTGCTTTTTATCCTTGTCAAATCTACCTTTGGCTGTTGAATATTCTTCAGGCCTTGAGCTGTCATTCAATAGGTTTTTCCTGTTCCAAAGCAGGAGGTGTTTAGAGGTGCAGCTGTTATGTCAGAGCATTGAATCGCAATTAAGCAGATGGTTCAATATAATGGGCTCTGTAGCACCTGGGAGTGCTCAAATAGCTCCTGTTTGACCTGCATAGAAAGTCTTCATGCACATTCAGTTTTGGTTTAGGATGGTTGCAATCTTCTCCACTAAAATAGCGTTACTTGGAATAGTCTTCTCTAAACTAAGCTCAGGCACAGAGAGGCGTCTAATATGAAACACTGGCAGATGAAATATGCATCTTCTTTTTGTGTCTGCTTGTACCTCGCCCCTGTGTTTGTCTCCTGGGTCACCTGATATTTCCTGGTAATTGTGGAAATCTCTTGGGTGTGTTGAGCTCTTCATTACTAGCTACCAACAGGATGGTAGTTACTAGTTTGCTGCCTATTGCTGCTATTGGAAGAGTCCCTTGTTTAACATTAGATTAATCTTTTGACTGTGATTAGTACCTGACTCTGAATACAGCCTATTGGGCTGGTCCTGGTAGCCTTTATCATTTTCCTGTTGGTGTTCAAATTAGGAGTTAGCTCATGGTGTGTTAAGGTTTTTGTTTGATGGATTAATATTTAGGCTCACTGGCATGAAACATGGTCAGTTTGGTTTATTAACATTGTAGAGGTATTGTTAGCCTATGTCGGCTCATATTGACCTACCTCATATTTTATATAATAGATACATTTTTAGCAGCGAGTACACTTGTATATAGCAATTTCTCTTGCCATTGATCTGTAGGTTTATAATTCATCTGTGTTATTTGGTTGTGTTTCACCACTTAACACATCTTCCAAACCCCTCAGCCACTGAATCAATCGCCTGAGACACCCAGTTATCTTCTTTTACGGATTTGTAGAACATGAAATGTTTTCAACCATTTTTGCATTCCGCACACGATTTGAGTGCTACAACTGCATGATGTAGTCCATCAGCATGAAAGAGTCGATCTGCACGTAACCAAAAACAAACTGTCATTTTCTCTCTAAAACAAAAGACCACCTCCGAAGCATGAAAGTGCTACTGTATTTTCTTACGGCTTGGCCTCAATGTCTTTAAAGCTGGCTTCAGACGTGCAACGGAGAGATCCAGAGTGGGTGCCCAGATTCATGGGCTGCTGGACAGCGGCTCGTGGGACAGGAACAGCATCGGCAGTGTTCTGGAGGAGGCCATGACGCGTTTTGCCGTGATGCAGCGCCAGACTGAGGAGCGTTTCCGCATCTGGATGGAAAAGCTCACACGCCTCGACTCGGACGACGATGACTCATCCAAGCGCTCAAGCGATACCCTAGAGGGGCGACAGCATCCCCCCCGAGGGGTACGCCCTTCCCCTCCTAGTTCATTCTTACCATCATCAGAGTCTGCAGAGACCATGGCGGCATACATGTTGGCCAGAGAGAACCCCAGTCTCACCACCACCCCTATAAACAACAACAACAACATCCTACCTGAAGTGGCCACTCAAAACGGAAACCTAGGCGTTCCAGACCCTGGTCTCTTGAATGTTTAGATATCACTTCTATTTCACTCCTCGTAGACTGGTTTTAGTTTACAGGTTTAAAATCGTTCTCAAGTTTCATACTGTCATCTTCCCAAGTATTGGCCTAGTTGATGCAGAAAGCATGGCTATGGGTATTTATAAATGATGTGAGGACAATTCAACTAAACTGTCAAACCATCAACTGCAACTGGGCCTGAGCTGTTCATTTGAAAGACTCTTAACTCTGTGCAGGATCTGAGGCCCAGTGCATCTGCTAGCACTGAATCACTGTGAGACCTGACCTTCTGAATAATTCAACTCACCTGTTTGATTTCTGCAACCAAATGACTGACTTGTTTGTGCAGGAAGCTACAGCTAATATAGAAACCTGATCAGCATATGTGACAGACATGGGGCATATGTCAAAAGACTATTGAGTCAGGGCTTTTATTGTCTTGCTTGTTTAATGGCCTATTCCAAGTGTTTTCTTGTTTACCAGCTTCTCTCTCTCTTCTCTCTCTTCTCTCTCTCGCACACACACACAGTGCAGCGGCTGTCTATGTCATTCATACTAAATGTGCTGTACAGCACCTGGGCAGCCATTATTACAATGCTAGGTAGGGTGCTGCTGCTTCATAGCATGTGCCTTGTCATAATGAATTCATGCTGAGAATGATACATAGAGCATCATAGTGCTATTTCTTTAGGAATCAGGTTCAAGACAATACATTAGCCTACTATCCCCTGGACTATGCCTGCACTTTGCTTGTAACTGTTTCAGGACTTTTCAACTCTTGTAACAACCTTTTATTTTGGTGGCATAGCTTTACTAACATCAAAACATTAAAGAAAACAATTTGCCTACAATATAAATGCAATATACTAACAACACAATTTCTAGATTCTTTTTGAGAACATATTGTAGGAAGGAAAATAGATTAGGGTGTTTAATTTTTTTTTACGGTTAGCCTTTTTGTTATCTTCGCTGCCATTGCTGCCATACTGCCTTTGTGCAGTAATTAATTAAACTAGTGAGGGAGAAGTGACTCCCAGTGTTTATTTTTAGTAGCCTATGTACAGATCTTGGACATCAAATCAGGCATGTAGTCTTTTGTTGTGGATATTGCAGCCAATACCCACATCAACCCCTATAATATTCTCCTAGTTATGTTTATTTGCACTGGTTTCCAGTCTGCCAGCTTGGCCTGTGTTTCAAGAAAACACTGCCCGTTTAGCAGCTTGACTTTAAACTGAAAACCCAGGTGTCAAACTAAGAGATATACAGCCGTAATACAGCTGTATTATGGTGCATGGCAAGGTTTACTGATTCCTAAATCTGTAAGACTGACCGATCCAGGTGACCAAGTGGCCTTCTGTGGTTCAGATCCTGTGGTCTTTGAGGCAGAAGTGCTTCTCCTCAACCCTCTTCTCCAGCTACTTTTACAGACATGGATGACCAGTGTTACAGACTTTACACTCCAAACACTACCTAATCATCACAGACATTGATGAAGGAATCCTTGGCCTAATCTTATCCATGGTTAGGATGTTCAAAGTGTTTTCCGTATGTGTATGTATAGCCCTATGATTATGAGCTCTACACTAATTTCAGCTGAAACTGTTTTTCCCTCCTGTTTGCATGTGATTTTCCCCCCCTGTGATTATGTAAATTAGTATCTAGAATGTGCAAGGCCAAATTAGTTTTCATTAGCGGCATGTGTGCAAGGTAAAGCTTTGTTCATGTTGATAAATAGTCACAGAACAATTCGTCATCTATTTTCTCTTTGACTCATGGTTTTGTTCTTTTTGTTTTATGGTGCACAATTACTTGACATTTGTGTTTAAATGGAGTCAGTAGTGGCCCTCCATTTGTTTAAAACTGAAATTCTCTTTAAATTCTCTGGTATTGCACCTGCATTGTCTACATGGTAAAGAGAGCCTTGTTACACAATCACAAACTGCTTACATTAAAAACACCACTGAAGACAGTCCAGTGTTTACCAAAGAGACTATCCTAGTTTACATTAGTCCTTTTTCTATCTTTATTACCTGGGCTTTACATTGGCAAGTGCTTGGTTTCTCTGGTAACCCTGGTACCATTTCTGTGGTTTTGCCTACTGTACAGCAGTGCTTTCTCATAGTACATGCTGTCCTGATGATCCTCACTCAGGCATGTGTCTGGATAGCAGCATGTGTCACTCCCAGGGACTCCTCTTACAGGGTAGAACGAAGATACTCCATAGACGTTCCCTCTGTCCTAAAGCAGGGAGTTTTTGTTGTGTTGTCTGTTTTGGCTTTTATTATTCCATCACATTTCATCCACTGAATAAGATTACTTTTGAAGTGTTTTGTAATGATTGTATGCTGGTGTAGTTTTTATGTGAATGGCTGTTGTTTTAAAAGCATTAAACGGAGACATAAAACAACTGATGCAACATGTTCATTAGTGCATTGCGAACCACAACCACTCTTTAAACATAAAGTAAGTGTTTGCCTGAAGTTACATCATCGAGACCTAGCCAAAATACATTAATTCATTGAGTTGGATCAGGTTATAACTTTTACAGTGGAAGCATTCTGTAATTGTTGGTGTTCACATCACAATCAGCACCATCAAAATGAATAGGCCAAATGTTTATTTTAGTATTATTATCAGCATTCATATAGCACCATTAGTGTAAACTATGGCAGTTTGGAAAATAGGCTATGTTGCCTTGCATATTGCACAACTGAAGCTAGAGGGGCTATGGATGCAGGTCCAGTCTCTGTTCCAAACAGAATCCTAATGCTCCTAGGCATGATTTGAATAATGAAGTGTTTTCTTTGTTTTCTGCAGACGGGCCTCCAGTAGTGGGCCACTATGATATTTCAGACACTGATTCTAACCAGGAGAGTATGTGTGTGGAGACAGTCCGGGCCACGGTGATAAAGCATGAGCTAAAAACACACAGAGGCCAGGATATGGCAGCTCACTCTGGGTGTATAAGAGCTCTGAACTCTCTTTCAGGTCAGTTGCAAACCCGGTATATCCAACTGACAATTTCCACTCGATGAAGAGAAGACAATTTAGAGGCATGGGTGTCACCAATATGCAACGTGTGCTATGTGGGGAAATGGCTATAAGAGTCTTATAATCTCAGCAAGACTTCTTGAAGTATCGCTGTCTTCATCCCACGCACCACGGGATTGCATTTAGTGCCATAAAACGCCACAGTGCCTTGCTTCAAGACAAAAAATTGTCCTTTCAAGATTGACTAGCCGACATTGTCAAAACATGAATTAAAAAAAGTACACTTTGTTTTTTTCCAAAATGTTCTTCCATCCTATCCAATCAGCCATTCAAAATGTGTCAGAAATCCATCATTGTTGTCCTTGTCTGTGTCAAAGCAGTTGCTGTCTTTTATGTCAGCGAGGCCTAGCGTTATCCACAGTTGCAGTCCTCCTTAAAGTTTGTGACTGTTTCTGTTGTGTGTTTCAGGCCACGTGGAGGCAGAGATGTCCCACAGGGAGAGTTCTCAGCACAAGGGCCAGATTAACATCGCCTCCACTGACAGTGAGGTGGAAATAGTAGGAGTGCAGGAAAACACACGGTAAAGACAGTCCTTCAATGGGCAACATGCAACCCAAAAAAAAAGAACTCAGCCACATTACATTTTTATTGACAGTGTTTAAACAACTGTGTGCTTTAGTGAAGGAATTACACATCACATGGCTTTAAGTTGTGTTAATGATATTAATAACTTTGTTTACCAAAACATTTGTATCCTTATATAGTTTTTGGCTAACTATCCCTTTCGTGTGTTTTAAATCAAGATGTGCCCATCCATGTGGAGGGGTGATCAAGAGTTTGTCCTCCTGGAAGGCAAACTCGGTGGAGCAGTTAAACAGCACAAGGCAACAACAGCTCTGGACTACCGTTTCCCCACAGCCTAACTGGGTGTCCCCTCCCGAAGTGGTGGATCTCACGCTGGACGAGGACGCCGGACACAAATACCTACTCTAAATAACTTGTACACTGAAGACTCTTTACTTCTTCCTCTCACTCCTCTTTCTCCCTCTGGCCTCGCTGCCATGTTATGGCTGAAATCCTTCCTAGAGTTACAGCCACACCGGCTGTAACTACTCATGGACTTGTTCCAGAGTACTGTTTGTTTTAAACCTACTGTTGAACAATCATACATATTAAAGCCATTCTACTGAAGTGATTCCCTGAACATGGTTTATCGGCAATGAAAATTTAAGAATGATTCTAGTTGTTAGAAGATGGCAAAGCACTTCAAGTTTAGGTGGAAATCGAACAGGAATTTCACTGTTAATGATAGCAATATCCTCCCTTCATTTAATACCTCATTTACCCCGTGAGAACAGCTGTAGGTAGTCATTTTGTGTTGTATGCTTGCAAGCTGTATAGGAAAACCTAAAGCTGCTTCTTGAGGCAGAGCAGGTCAGTTTCATGGCTGTTGGTGACCAGCTACACTACAGGCTCTTATGGCATATTCACAGACTGGATTGGGTTTTTAATCTGCAGTCACCTGCGATCAAGACCGAATGGCAGCTGGTACACTTTCTGTTGTACAAATAGATCATAGCTAGATGGCTGACTTTGCTTTGTACTTGTCTAGGGTCAATTTTGTTTTGTTTTCTAAAGTCTCACCACTGGTTCCACATTTAGTTCAGACTGCATTGATAACTTTGCTATATTACACCGTGCCTGGCATAGGTTTGTGCTTTTGGTGCTGCCATGGGAGTATACGTTAATTTCTGGTTTATCTTAAATTCACAGCTACATTACCCTTTTCAAGAAAGAAAATAGAAAAACCACTGGTTCAAATCAGACTCAGAGCAACACAAGCACTACAAAATACTACTTAATTGTTTCCACCCAAGCAGTACTCTCTGCAGTGTATTGGCAATGCAAATGATGAACCTTTTGTTTTGAGCTACATTTTATGTTGAAGCCACATTTTTGCTACAGAGAGTCTGAAACTGTCCCAGGTTAGTTATCAGTGAATGTATGACCCTGCATTGCTGACTGGATGCACTTATGGGTTGTATGCTTATCTTGTGTGAATGAGATCTCTCTTCTCCTCTCAACCTCTGGGGACCCCTTTATGACACCTTAGGAAATGTATCTTCCACTGAATATTGCAAAGCAAGATGGCCTGAATGCCTTGAAACGTGCACTATTTTCTTTCAGAATCATATATATAGCCTATTCTTTTACCTTAAAAGCAGCAGATTTTGCTATCTCAACAACAGATATTTTAATAATAGATGTGAATTTAGTAAATAGATATGAAGAGTAAAAGTGGTGTTGAGCTTGTGCCCATATGTGGGACTTATAGTAGAGACATTTAATGTATGAACTGTTGTTACCCTGATCCTCAGGGCTTGCTTGCTCTCTTTCCCTGTGGTCTTATTTTTGTCCTCATGCAGTACTGCAGCCCTGGTGAGACTGCAGCCAAGGTGGTAAATGTTTTATCAATGATCCAATTTTACACAGCGTTTTACCACTTCAGCTCTGTTTTATGGCAAAGCACATAACACCCCCTTTCCTCTGTCCTACATGAGGATTATTGAATTATATCATTTTGCTTCTGCTGGTCACAGAAAGGGAAGGTTCTAGACACCAGGAACTAAACCAAAGTCTAAATGGAATTTGTGTTGACAAAAACACATCTTTGAGACTTGAGGTATTTCATGTTTTTATTTTTATTTTGTTTTCAGCTTTATTTCTTGTAAAACTGTAAAAATTTGCTTGATACATCTAGATATGATTACGATTTGAAAGTTCAACCCTCAATTCTCAGAGCCTTTGTTGTGACATGATGTGACATGATTAGTATTTTAAACTCAAGATTCACCTTGATGTTAATTGGCCAGTTCTCTCCACTATATGCAGTTATCACTGTAATGACAATTGTTTTATCCAAACCTTTCTTGCATGCAAACCAGCTCCATTTTGCTATTGTTCCTTATGGTTACTATGAAATGTCAGTTAAGTAAGACATTGCTCATGCCTTTAGGGATAGTGGTTTGGTAGTGATGCTCAACTATGGTTGCACATAGCATGTTTTGTCACATCTTTAACCTCAACTCAGATATTATCCTCATTACCAGTAATTTAACCATGTTGTTCTATTATTTTCATTTATTTTACTGTCAGTATTTTAAATTAACAAAAGATTGTTAATATTTTGTTGCTTCTGCAAGTCCTTGACTTCCTTGAAATTGTCTGTAGAACAAAAGGAAACTATTTTAAAACTAAATAAATAGAGTATTATTTAATGACTGTTTTGTATTTTCTTGTCCCTAGAAATCTCAATGGTTTGTATAATCTAAAGTGTTGTAATCTATTAGATGAAGATGAACTATCATGATAAGCTTAATGAAAGCATAAGTCACATTACATGGTATATGACTTAACTAAGAAGTGTTTGTTAGGGCCTGAGCAATACAGAATTATGTTGGTCCAACATAGCAGAGGAAAACTGATTCAATTCACTGTAACTGCTGATGAGGATTTTTGGCAGTTCCATGAAAGATAAATGTCTACTTGGAAAGTATACCTCAAATGTGGCTCTTATAGTAGTCTAATTGGGACTGAAGACAATTTGACCAATGAAATTTGTTACCTTATGTTCTTAATAAAATACTTTTTCTCAAAGAGTAAATGTGAATATAAAAAAAATCAAGTTTTTTTTTTTAGTACATTCTCTCAGATGATATTGGTGTACTGTTATATGTATCTGAGTTGGACCTTAATTCTTGTTTATCAAGATGAGTATGTTGTCTGTATAAGTTTAAATTAATGTCATTATAGGTGCGAGAGTTAAGGGACGTTTCTTTGTTTCCTTCTGTCCTATGGCCAGACATTCTCGACAACTGCCTCACTATGAACAATGCAACCCCATCCTCACCCACAAAAGGGGTCAGAGGTCATACTGTGGCACCTGCCACTAGAGGGACATGGTGGAGCTCAAATGAAGAGGACAATGAGGGAGTGGAGCAATGCAATCTGCCTGGCTCTTTTCCCAAACCCAAAGCCCTTTTGCCTTCCCTGCTCACCCCCGGGGCAGATCATCAGCTGTATGCTAATTCTCCCAGGCATCGGTGGTCCGACAGTAGGGTGGTATGCTGGTTCACTCCCAAGCTCAGGAACGTCTTCTTTCTTCATAATGACGCAGCTTAACATCTGTGTTCTACAGGATGTGTGCTATTTCAGGTTATACACATGTTTATCCATAATGACAGCTCACTATGATTAATGACTACTACAAGCACAACCACCAGAGGTCCTTGTTCCAATAAAGATGGTGCATGTAATTACCTGTAACTGTAAGTGAGCATGCAATGTTTGATTGGCAATTGCCATTTGATCACACTAAATTTAATTTGGAATTTCTACTAAAGAATTGAATATTGCACAATTGTTTTCTGATCAAGCTCTTCCTGGACTGGGCGTATCAGTTCTTGATCATTGCAGTGGTTGATGTCAAGCTATTACTCTTATGAAGGAATGTAGAGTGTTTTAATGTGTCATTGTATTTTGAATGTTGAACAATTTTCAATGAATTGGTATAGCAATTCATACCAAATACCAATCAGTATGTGCTGTGAATACTAGTTCACAGCACATAGTAAGGGAAGAGGAATACTTTTGCCAAGAATATAAATTATTGCAATGGCTATGTAGATTCTTATATTGGTCTGTTTCTTATATTGGTCTGTTATTAGATTAAAAACAAAGTAGAGGGAAACCCTTGTCATGTTACACTAGTGTTTTATAATTATGGTTATGGAGTAGAATGAATTTAATAGAATGAAAAACTAGTCTATTATTTGTGTTACTTTTTATTTGAGTGAAGGGGACGGTAGTAGTAGTTGCAGTAGGTTGACCTCTACAGATTGTAGACTACAGTGTAGGGCTCCTGTCTTTGTGTGGGACCAAAGGCTTAAAGCATTAGATGGTGGGAATTGTAAGAGGGGACATATGGGACTGAGAGTTTAGTGACCCCCCTCAACCTCCTCATGCCCATCTGTTCCTGAACCCTACTGGTTTAATACTACAGCAGAAAGGTTTTCCACTGTAAGATACTGTTTTCAGCAGGTCTAGTGCACAGGAAAGTTTCTTTCAAAATAATACAGAATACAAGTAAATATTATCTGATTATCTGTAACAGATAATTCAGGTATGTTCCCTAATGGCTGTGTGCCTGTGGTCTACTTCTCACATTGGGGTCCAGGGACATCCAGTCCTTGAGTGTGTTCCAGGGGATCCCCAGCGAAATCAGGAATGCTTTAGTTACACTATAATCGAATATACTAGTGATAATCTAAGAATAACTACTGCAATCATAGGTTTCACTCTCACCACGATTATCTCCCCAGGTATAGTGTAGTTATACAATTCAATGCTAAATTAACAGCAACTAAAATGTTGCCATATTGGGATCCAAGGGATGAGACCTTATCCAAAGGCCTAATGTGTGTCTATTTGGGGGTCTGTGACATGAAAACGTTTGAGAACCCCTGGGCTCCTTGATTGAGCCAAGGGGCTGTCCAAAACACAGACATCTCCACCTCTTTGTAACACACTCCGCACCCATGGTGATTTTATTGGTCGAACCGCGTGCCAAAGCCAGAGGGTTCTCAGCGGAGCAGCTCACTGATTGGCCTATTCCGTCTTTGTGTTCGAGGCAGCTGGGCAGCTTGTCTGTTTGAATGTGCTGGGATTGGAAGGGACCATTTCCATGGACCATCTGTCTCACTGGCTACCGACACAACAAAGGACCCAGGATGGTGTTAGTACATGTTGGATATTTGGTTCTTCCCGTCTTCGGCTCAGTTAGAAATAGAGGTATGATTATATATCTTTTAAATGCTAACAATTTTCCTTCGTTCCTTTCAACGTTCGCAAATAATGTAAACACAACCGAATAGCTGACACCTGCTAGCAAAAAAAAGCAAGCCAGCAATAGCAAGAAGCTAACCTAGATAGCCATTTTGCTAACGGTAACGTCGCGTTAATTTACCCGAATCCAGACTATTAAAATTGTGCTTGCGGGGCAGCCTGTTTTTATTTGATTAAAGACATATCTGGTGAATACGCATTCACGTTGACTGTCGACGGGGCCTGTTAACTGCACAAAATGACTGCAGCTGTCAAAGTCAAATGGCACCTCTGCTATGCTCCGTGGCTAGCGCGATCCTGTGTGGTTTATTTTCATTGTGCGGCGTTCACCTGCGTCTACAGCAATCTGTGCAATCACGGCTACTGACCGATAACTTATAACAGCAAATTTTACTAGCGCACCCTTTACTAACGCTGGCTTGTTTTGTATGTGTTCGTAATTTGGTCAGACAAGCAGCTGTAACGTTAGCCCAGGCGAGGTTGACAATATTGTTTACCCGTTTGTGTGTGTGCCCGTGCAATTGGCAATGAGTCTGCTGATTACACACTCTCAATTTTCACGTGATTGCATTAGGTAGTTACAATTAACAATATTTTCTTACTGACCGCAATGGCTATTAGAGGCCGTATATGGGCTATGACTATTCTAAATGAAGGCGTTTTGTTAAACCTTTTAATACGGCTATTTGTCAGATCACATCTGTAAATTATTCCGCAGATGCTTCAGCATTGAAGACATGAACAGATCAGACCTCCCAGTTTATTTTTCTTGATGGCAAACAGAAACACAGTTAAATTGACCAAAAGAGCACCCTCCATTACAGCAGGCTATCTGTGCTGATTATGTAATAATAATTTGACGTGCATTGTTAAAATACATGCAGTAGCACCAATGATTTCATTGTGCTTTTATTTGTGTTCTTTTTCCTGTTCCATAGTATCGAGGCTGGCTCTACATTCCGCATTTCTCAGACCTTTGTCCCCCTCCATTGTGTAGCTAACGATCATCTGCTGCTGTCTGCCGTAGCCTCTGCCTGTTCTCTGCATCTAGCTGTATTGTGAACCCCTTCTTCCTCATTTCCTCTTTCCATCTGAAGACGACATTGGCATTAAAACTGAGTTCCCACTCATACCGTATCCTTCTGTGTAACAGACTAAAGAATAACACCTTCTGTAGAAAACAGTTTGTCTTTATTTAAACTGTCATGTTGCTCTTTAGTAAATAACCCATTGTAGCATTAGATTTTTACTACAGAATGTCATTGTGATTCTCCCATTCAGTGTGGATAGACTACATTCTGCTGTAAATTTCTGTAAAGTGGATACATTTTGACCCCCGATTCGATTACAGCCAGGCTTGATCGAACTCTTTGGATAGTGTCTCCATCCCCTTTGCAAAGGTGCATTGTACCAGCTTTTCATATGATCACCTTTTTTGAAACCTACACTGAATCATTCCACCCATAAATGTTGTTACCCTAATGACAACCAATTGGCCAATAACTGCAATAATAAACAACACAGTAACTTGTGTGTTGTTATTTTCACCTTTTGATGGTCCACTGCACCTGTTTGAGTGGTGTCTAAATGGCTGGTCATAATCCTATCCATGTGTGAAAGCCTTTGTTCCTGCTAGTTGAATTGAGTCCATTTAGTTGGTCGCAATAAATTGGCGAGACTTAGGCCTAACTCATCTTGCCATTTAAAAATTCCCCTTTTGATCCACTATCATACACAGCCCCCTCAAGTCTTTCTTCAGACACCTCCAGAATGCTATCCATTTTACAGGGATGTGTATATCCTGCACTGCTGTAGAACTCCTTTTTAGAATCAAAATGTCTTTATTCTTTGGTTGTGGTTTTCTACCTTATGTTCTTGTATTAGATCCTAATGCATGGTCATTTTATACTTTTATTTTTCCACATTGAACAGCAGATTCCAATGTAATCTTTGTGTAGAGATGTCCCTGCTGTACTGAAATGTGCTGTAAGCATACACATCTACTCATTGGATGCTGCTTCTGTTCTGTTAACCCTACAGAAAGCATGGTCGGGCCTTGCCTTTGGTCTTTATTTGCATGGAATTATTATGGTTATATAGGATATATTCTTCTTAATATTATTATTACTATTATCACACAGTGCCACACATACTAATATTTTCCAATAAAGACTGTAGTATTTTTCCTAACCTTCAGTGTGCTTTTTGCTGATTTCCATGTGTGCCCCCTCCTCCCTCCACACTGTGCTGTCACTAAGGCAGTCCCCTCACCCTATATGTGCTCTCATCTCTCAGCTGTCCTTTAGAGGCACTTCAAGGTACTGCTCTGCTTACTGGGAGTAGAGGCAATCAAATTTCTCACCCTCGTTTTGAAGAAAACACGTTTTTACTGAATGGGCATTGGGATTTAATGTTACATGCCATCATACCCTCCCAATCAATACACAGTTGTCAGTCCTGTTGCTCATTGGATGTGTAGTTTGTAAAGCAGATCATATCCTCTCACTGGTCTCCACCCTATTTAGTTTGGGTTAACTTTGGAAACACTTTAATGTACTGACTGCTTAGTATCTAGCCCCATTTTCGCAGATGAATCAACTTTGAGCTCATTGCTAAATGATGAAATTTGTAAGTCTCTGAAACTGCAGTGGTCTGCAGCATTTGGCATTGTCGTGAGACTGAATAAGCACTTTGAAGTCCCTCTTCATTACATATACATGATGAAACACTGGGCTAAATCCTTTTGTAGGTTATGCAGTTCTGTTTTCTGTGGTGTTCTCAAGATTCTTCATCCATACAGCACAAGCCATTAATTACCCGCTGAGTAATGAGAAACTCTGATTTGGTTTAATCCTCAAATGGCAACTATTTGATTAGCGAATGGTTACTTCTATGGTTCTATTACTGACGACTACAATGTAGTTGTGACCTCTTGGTCTATTTCATTTATTCCTCTCTTGGTTGTCAATTTGCACTTAGCACTTAAGTAGACAATCATCAGTTGTAAATCATTGCTGTGGTAAACTATTAAAGAAGCACAATGCTGCTCAAAGTCTTTCTAAAATAGTATTGTATGGAAGAATTCTAGTCCTCAGGCTACCCTAAAAAGACTCTATTGTGCCTTGTCACAGTAGCAAAAAACCCAATTAGGTCCACATTGTAATTAGTTATTACAGGTCATTAATGTAATGTTTAGTGGTGCCATCCTTTTTATTATTAGTAAATTAGAGTGTGATGTAGAGCTCTATGTTATACTTTATGTGGTCGACAGTTCAATACACAATTGGGCTACATTTTGATAACTAATGTTTTGGCTTTTCAGTTCTAGATTTTTGTTTTTGTTTTGAATGACAAGTTGTTGAATGGTTTACAACGCTTGGGTTTAAAGGTTGCTGTGGCCTCTATCAATGCATTAAAAAGTAACATTTGATCTAGAAAAGTCTAAAACCGGGGGGATTTAGACACTATGATGATTTGAAGTCTTTAGCTGTACATTTAAAAAAAAAAAATAAGCCAAGCAACTTGAAGAGTTTGCAAGTCTTGGGGATTTCTTGCTGTCTCCTCCCAGCCACTTGATCCTTACATCTGTCCATAATGTCTAAAATAGTCACAGTTATTTATATAGGGAAACAAGGTGTGTTTGAGACTCAGCTTTCCCTGCTCACCAACGTTCTCCACAAATCACTACAGTGGAAATAATATTGAGAACAAGAGAGACAAACTGTTACATCCGATATCTTGACGAGAGACCCACATTTCATGCATATAAGGTTCTGTAATTGCTGCACTGTTACAGCCCACAATAACCCTAATCACCTTCTTGTCTCCCACCCAGTACCCCATCTTTATTTGGGAAAACCAGTGGTGTGCAAGTCAGCCATACACCACACGCAGCTGATTTAACCGACTAGTTCCCCATCTCTGGTTGACGGTGTTCTAATCGGTGAAATCAGCTGGTGTGATGCTCGATTGGAATGAAGACCTGCATGCACAATGTGTCAGGATTATGGGGGACAGGTGGGGGGGGGGGGTAGGCGGTGTGATTATAAGGCTGCAGTGATGGAAGCAGGAGAGGGGGATGTGAGAGACGGGTTTGATGTCAGACTGCTGCAGTCACAGGTGGGCAGGGCTTACGGGGCTGTCAGTCAGGTCGGGACACCATGCCGCAGCCACGCTGGGGGAGGGGGCGTTGGTGTAGCAGCTCTGGGGTGGGGGTGGGTGTAGTTTTGGGGGAGGTGGGTGGGGAGTGTCTATGGGCGGCGGTGATAGGAGGAGGACTGGGGAGGGGGGAGCTGATCTGAGCCAGTCAGGAGATTTATGGCTGTAAGTCAGAATCAAAGCACACAATAACAACATCATGGCTGTTGCTGCAGCCAGCACTGCAGTTTGTCAAATATTAATGTTTCAAGTTGTCACACCACGGAGAGGCCTAGGCAGATCATTTGATATTTATTCTGAGCTTCACAACCACCCTGGGCTTATTGGGGTCACAGGCTTTATACAAACATGATGTATAGCCACTTACCATCCAACCTAGAAGTCAGCCATTTCTGCTCTACTTCCTCAGCCAGACAGCGTTCTTAGTTCGCTCATGGCTCTAAGGTTCGCTGGCTTCCCGCGTCCCGAGGCTATATCCAATGAAGCAAAAGAACAACCGCGTGAATATGTCATATTACTAACAAGAACATTCTCTTGCACCGCCATGAAACAAGATGTATTTAAGGGAGATTATGAGATTTGTGTTTACACAAAAAGCCCTTTGGATTCTACTCAAAAGCTCACACAAGAAATAATTGTTTTGTTGTTGGAATATATTACAGACTGTGATTTGATAATTTGAAAATTAGATCATGGCTCAGTGAACCATCTACTGTTAATTTAATTTGTCAGCAAAGACAAAATATATTACAGACCATTAACTAATGGCCAAACCCTGTATAATATTAGACACTGTTTAAGTGTCTGAACGGCCCATCCCCCAGACGCTGGTGTCTGTTCCCCGGTCCAGACAGCTGGGGGGCTATAATGGGGGCTGAAGGAGCAGCTGTCTGCCCCCCACCCAGCCCTGTTCTCATTACTCCATCCCGTCCAACCCTCTCTTCTCTGAGCTCGGAGCAATGACTATTGATTGTTTGTGTGTGACCTGATCGCATGCTGATTCAGTGGGACTGCCAGAGATGTCTTTGCTACTGCTGATAGAGAGAGAAATGAGCTGAAACCAGGGTTGGAGGGAAGCCAGAGATGGAGGAAGATTATCTGTGTGAGCCTACCGCAGTGGCGGCTGGGCCTGGTTATCCCCAGAACACCAGGCTGCATGATAACAAAGATATTCATGCTAAAATTACAAAAGCTTTAATGAGAGATCCACAAAAGAGTATTTCTTCCTTCAACCTACAGAGACGATATAGCACCAAGATCTGTTCCATTGACTAGCAATGGACAAACGTTAACCATTGGTGCTGTAAATCTCCTTGGAACCGCCCCAGGCCATTAGTGGAGACCCATCCTCCCTGCCTGACCCTGTACTATGGCAAGTCAAAAGGCTGGCCTGTCGGGTCCAATCTGTCTGTGGGTTTAGGGGGTGCTTCATAGGGGTCTCCATGTCTGTGTCCTCCATCTGCCGTTTTGTCTGTCTCGTCTTGTCTCTTCCTGTGCCACGTCTGTCCTCTTTTTGCATTCTCTCTCTCTCTCTCTCTCTCTCTCTCTCTCTCTCTCTCTCTCTCTCTCTCTCTCTCTGTGTGTGAATGGATGTTTGCCGTTAGATGTTTTTGTGTTTGCCTTTTGTCATTATGTGTTTGTACATATGACTGAAACAAACTAAACAAAATTGTCTCATGTGGTGTTCATGTATCGTTTTTTGCAATTATCTGTTTCTGTGGTTTCCATGGTTGGTCTGGGTCTCTCTGTTGTCTGCATGAATGAAATTGATCACGGGCATCTCTGGCTGGGGTTTGTAAAGTCTCAGTTCTCATGACTTGCATTTATCTCCTATAGGAGCACACTTCACCAGGCATCAACACAGCCATGCTACCTCCTGCCGACACTTTCACCTGGGTGCTCCCCAAGCACCCATCTCAGCTGAGTTCCCTCTGGGACATGCCAG
Source organism: Hoplostethus atlanticus (assembly GCA_034670405.1). NCBI lineage: Eukaryota > Metazoa > Chordata > Actinopteri > Trachichthyiformes > Trachichthyidae > Hoplostethus > Hoplostethus atlanticus. The sequence goes on from JAXDDX010000049.1 coordinate 2,878,857, forward strand.
CCAGCCCGCCCAGACAGGCCTGGCCCCCCACCTGCCCCCGGCACACCATCCGCCCCTGACTGCCCTGCCAGCACCCCCTCAGTTCCAGGACATGCCAGGGCCTCCATTCCTACCTCAGGCCTTACACCAGCAATACCTCATCCAACAACAGCTTCTTGAGGCGCAGCACCGCAGGATCCTCCCACACTCCAGGTAGAACTATGACCACAAACAGAAAGGGATAGGTACACATACTCACACATAGGCTCACACCCACACTGACTCTCATAAAACAACAACAAACCAGGCAAAACATTTTTTTTATCATCTGCTTATAACTTATTGCTGTGCTCTGCACAGAAGAACCCAGGAGCGTGCCCCCCTGAACCCCCACCGACTGCGTTCAGGCTATGAGTACTCCCCTCCTCTCCATGTTCCCCAGCCTATCACGCAGCAGCAACGGTACCTGGCCGAGGGCACAGACTGGTGAGTCACTGCTGGAGATTAACGAGGGTCCTGTGGAGATTTCATCTCTCCACCTGTCTGTCTGTCAGCCTGCCTAGCATGGCTAGTGGTGTTGATTTACGTGCCTGTCTGTCTGCCTGCAGGGATCTCAGTGTGGATGCTGGCCTCCCCCACCACCAGTACCAGCTCCAGCAGCTTCCGCAGCACTATCAGCATTACCTGACCTCCCCCAGAATGCACCACTTCCCCAGGACTACGTCCTCTGCACAACTGGTATGTTAGTCACAGACTGTCCTGGCTGATGTCTTTGCTTGTTGTTGTTTTTTTTTTGGGGGTTTACTACTATTATTATTATTATTATTATTTGGTAGATTGGTTAATTGTTGAATTACTGGATCAACATTGCTGTGTTATAATTCTAGAGAGTTCTCTTTTGTCTTTGCCAGGTTGTGCATGAGATCAGAAACTACCCATACCCCCAGCTCCACTTGTTGGCACTGCAAAGTCTAAATCCTTCACGACATGCCACTGCTGTGCGAGAAAGCTATGAGGTAAACCTCCCTCTGAATAAAATGTACAAATCATTTGCAGATTAATGAATGTACTAGAGAACTTGAGGTTTATCATTTGGCTCTTCTGTGCTATTATGTGTCTCCTCCTTCTGCTCAGGAGCTGTTGCAGCTGGAGGATCGGTTGGGTAGTGTCAGCAGAGGGGCTGTTCAGACAACCATAGAGAGATTCACCTTTCCACACAAATACAAAAAGGTAGAGGAGACAGTTATTGGATGGCTGTAACACATCTACGCTCATGGTCCTGCTGTCGTCATTCAGTTTTTTTTTTAATTCTATCCAGATGCAGATTTTTCTCTCGTATGGTGAAGATGAGAATGGAATGGGATTTTTGGATCTCATTTGCCAGTTGTATTGTTTAAAATGGGTGAAATATATGAAAGTATGAAAGTAATATGAAAGTAGAAATGACATATGATGCAGATATTACATATTTTACTGAATTAATTTTTTTTTTTAATTTTGCTAACAACCATTGTGCAGATGTTGCGTAATCCTCAGTCACAAATGCTGCAATGCTAAGTGTTTTTTGGGGGGATCTTTTGGCCTGAAAGACCACTTAACAACACTACAGTCTTTAAGAATCCCTCAATGTGAAGTAAACACATTAATACAGACCAAATATATAATATTTTATCATTCCCTGGAACATCTTGAGGTTGGAAAAACATTGTTGAGCTCAACTTTGGTTCATTGGCCCCCCAGCCGTGGAACCTTTGAGGCTTGTAAAGAACCATTAAAGAACCTAATTGTTAAGAGTGTACTATGCTGGTATGTACAACATGAGGGACACTTAGTGCCATGGCTCTGATGGCCCATTTGACCCCATCCCGTCTCTTTCTGCCATCTGATTGGTTAACAGAGAAAGCCCCTGGAGTTGAAGATTGGGGAGGAGGAGACAGATGTGGATGAGAAATGCACCATCTGTTTGTCCATGCTGGAGGATGGAGAGGATGTCAGGTTAGAAATACTCTTCGATACTGGCAAGCCCTATGTTCCCGAACTCCCACATGTTCTACTCTCTTATTTTCCCCCAAGGAGATTTCAAAGGCATAGCACTAGTGTAAGTATATGGTCCTACACGTGCATTTAAAACCCCCGTTGGGGAATGAATAAGTGCAACAGCGCATTGGGATGAGGAAAAGGGTTGGTTTGCAGCAGTGGTGTCCAATCATGTGCCATGGAGGGCCGAGAGTCTGCAGGTTTTCACTCCAACCAAAGACCACAGCAGGTGATTTCACTGATTAACACACCGTCAACCAGAGAGGAGGGACTAATCAGTGAAATCACCTGCTGTAGTCTTTGGGTTGGAGTGAAAACCTGCATACTCTCGGCCCTCCATGGCACATGATTGGACACCACTGGTTTACAGCACACGGAGTCTCAGCTGCCTCAGATGGATGTGGGATTGTTCAGTCAAGGGAAGAGAAGTAGGCTCTACATGCTAGAGAGGACAAAATTAACTCCCCGGTGTTGTCAGAAGTTACTTGCAAGCACATAACATTTGATCCGGAGATTCACGCTTGCCAATGCATTGACCTTCTCTCTCTCTCTTTTGTCCAGGAGATTGCCATGCATGCACCTCTTCCACCAAGGTTGTGTGGACCAATGGCTGGCCACCAGCAGGAAGTGTCCTATCTGCCGAGTTGACATCGAAACACAGCTGAACCCTGACAGCTGATGAGCCGATGCAGACATTTAAACCCCTGTCAATCACCCCAGCGTGGTTCCTGCTTTCTTCCACCATGGCCTGCTGGCCCTCCCCCCTACTGGGTGCTTTGCCAAATGTCTCCAGATTTCATGTGACATCATCACCCTTCTGACTCACGCTTTACTGAGCCAAGCCCGGATTACTAACTGCAGGAGAGGCTGCTGGAGACTGTCTCTCTATATATAGAAGCACATCTTTCTAGAAGCAAAAGACACGCAAATAAACACACATACATACTCTCATGTACACAGGGTTTACTTGTAGCTTGCTGGTTGTAAGTGGGGTGTCGTTACTGTTGTGGTGTCGTACTGTAGGTAGCCTGGGCTGTGTAGCATGTTCTTAAAGCCATGACTTAATGTCCTGAGAGTGGAAAACACATAACCCCACCTTGAACTGGCTACTTTCTCTCTTTTTCTCTCCCTCCTAATATATATTTCTCTCTTTTTTAATATTCTGCCACACAAGAAAGCTTAGCAGAAACTAAATGCTCTGCCGCCATGTTTACCTACAGGTCATTTGTGGTAGTGGTAGAGTAGCAGTATCCGACAAGTGATGAGTTGGTGGTCTCTCACCTTGTTAGGAGCGAGCACTAACTGAGTGTTTTAATTCAATCTCACCCAGCTTCTACTTTTTGCAATACAGTTGTACATTTACCGTGGGAGCGATGGCGTCACGTGAGTAGGTCTCCTTCGCTGCTGTGAAACCAAGCCCAGTGATTGAGTTGTCGTGTGTTTAAAAAAAAAAAAAAAAAAACGTAAATCCGCAGGTAGAAAGTGTTTTACCAAAATGCATTTTGTCATGGTGTAGCTTGACCTGATGCACAGGTTTATGTGTGTGCTCTGCCCTACTGTGTGGATTTACAGAGTATGTCTAACAAATGCGTGGATGTGTGTAAGAAATCCAAGTGTGAATTTGCGTGTGTTTTCAAGGGTTCAAGGCAACACCTAGAAGTTACTGTAGTTAGGTGAATAACATGGCCACTGGAGTGCTTATACAATACAAAGCCAAATAAGGAAAGAAAAAAAAAAAAACCTACATGTAGTGAGGTGGTGCATTGTGGGCAAGGGAGGATTTTAGCTGCCCTTGTACCATCCTCTCTGGCTGAACAGTGTACTACAATGCATGTTTTATTGTTGACTTGGGCTGTTAGCTTTGGTAGCGTTTCTTAAAACTGAACGGGACGGTACAGAGTTGTCTGTGCATGACTTAGCTAATCTGAGCTGTGACTATCTTCTCAACACTAACAAACAAACAAAAAAAAAACGAGCACGGTGTCAGTGGCTGTTTCCCTGACTTGTAGCGTGTGTTCATCCTGTCCCCTTGGTGGCAACGATGGAATCCTCTTGTGATGTTTACCATATTGCCTAAAGAACAAGCACATGTGATGATAGATATAGCAACAAAGTTTTTTTCTTTGGTATTGCATTTGCGTTGGTTTATATTTAGGTATAGAAACGCAGTGTTTTAAGCAGAGTGAGGAGCTTGTGTTTTAATCTTGTGTTTTTTCGTGTGACAGATCTCCCCTTGTGGTTGCTATGCTGGTTGCTATGCTGTATTGCTAGAACAACATGTAGGATGTTGAGTGATGGAGGCAGTATCCCTCTCACAGTGCACATGAGGGACCACAACAACGGGTTATGATAGCAAAACAACCGGCAAAACAATCAGTCATTTCACTACCGCTGAGCCTCTTGTGAATGGATGCCTTTAGGACCCGAACTGTCCTATGCACTGAAATAGTCAAGGATTGGGGCAAAGACCCTAATAGCCTTGTGGACTAAGGGATCAGTTAGCAAGGATTAAGATAGACCTTCTCCCTGTCTTGTGCACTGCCAGTGTTGACACTGCCTCCTCCTGTAGTGGAGTCGTCTGTGAGGAAGTTTTGATAGTTTACACAGGGTGTTGTCAGTTGAGATGCCTTAAGTATTTAACAATCATAATTTATTACTAACTGTAGATATTGTGGGTATGGATTTAATTTTAGAAAGTTTTTTGCGATTGAATCATAATTTATTTATTTAGAAATAATACAAAAATGATTTGAAAAAAAAACTATTACCTCATTTTTGCATTGTTTAAATGGGAATGCTTTGCATGCAGTTGTGTTTTTCCGAAGACTGAAGTTGAAAAAAAGAAAAAAAAAATCCCTGCTGTTTGATCTCCCCGAGCCGGCTGTGTGATGTTTACTGTCCAAGGCTGAGCTACTGAGCCTGCTCTCTGTCTGTCTCTGTCTCTCTCTCTGTCTCTCTCTCTCTGTGTCTCTCTCTCTGTCTCTCTCTCTCTCTGTCTCTCTCTCTCTCTGTCTCTCTCGTGGTGCTGTGGATCTTGGTTACATTCCATTCAATGCAATTTCTCTGATCCCCTATGCTGTGATCTAGTGGACAAACTGCAATGGAGTGAATTGGTTTTAGTTTGTGATTTTTTTTTTCCTGTCTTGTTTTGCACTCATAGTTTTAATAAGGGAACCCTCTCACTGGCATAACGCAGTTACAGTTGTAGTTTAATATTATCATCACATCGACTTGAGCTTTTTGTTTTTTATGCTCTGCTTTTCATAATGTGCTGTGGCTCTTGTGGATTTCATCATCAGTGATGAAATCCCCCTCTCTCTCTCAAATTCCTTTATCTTTCTCTCTTTTCATCTTTCTGCTTTCTCCCGTTGATGTCTGTTTCAGTTCTTTTTCCAGAATAGTTGTAGACTTGAGCATAACAAGTGCCTCGCTTTAAGTGTTAAGAGATATTTCCATATTATTTAAACCATTAAAAAGAATCACCCATGAAGCCATCGCGCCTTATTGGTTACATACTGAATTAGATGAATGGGTCATGAAGGTGCTTAATCAACATTTGACAACTGTCTCCAAAAGCCATTATCTTCAAAATTTCCAATCAGACTGAACTGAACAAAATCAGCAGTTGTTTTTGTATTATTGACACATATTGTGGGAATAATTCTGACTACAAAGAGGCATGTTTCACTGTGGACTTCACCAATGCTACAATTATCTTTCTTTTGTTCACTCTTCTATTCTTTTAATCTACTATCTCTCCATTTCCCTGTTCCCTATTCCCCCTGTTTCTGTTTCTTCCCTGAGTTTGACTTAGCCGTCCATCCCTCCTCTCGGAATCCACCCACTGTTTCCTCTCACAATCCTCTAGGGAAGGCAAGGACAGATGGAGGATTTTAAAGCACAACCTTTCTAAAAATGCATGTTTTTCTCAGGTTTCAATATAGTCTCAATGGTATAAAAGTATATGGTGAAAATATATACAAAGAATATAACAGAATAATATTAATTTTGCTGCTGCTTGAATCTGAAAAACAAAACTGAAGGAAGAGAAAATATCCCAAAAAGTGCCAGTGAAAGGGCTGCCGCCATCCTTGTATGAAACTCTGCTGTTTAGCTGTGACTGCGCAATGTTTTTCAATATAGGATATTTTATCTCAAAATGGAATTATTTATCATTAATATTAAAGCAATAGCTCATTAATGGTGATGAGTGTGTTGAAGAAATGGATGAGCATATTATGTGTAAATGTTAGATTCACATTTGGTGGAATTTTGTACTTTATTTATTACTACTACTAATAATGATTTTAAAAGTTGCATTGCTAAACCCAAACTGTTCTGTTTTTTATTTTATTTCATGGCTTGTATATTATCCTTTTGTATGTGCTCTTTTTGTAATAAATTGGATAAAATTGATGAAAATGTTTTTTGATTCTTACATAGGGTCATCTTTCCCCCCAAATGTGTGAATACAATTTGACCCTTGTCACAGACCCATAAGAGGCTGGCTGAATTATCTTGCTTTGAGATCCTTACGGTTAATGAAGAAAATGAATAAACTTGTGATGAATCAACTGCTTTCATTCAGACTGAGAAGCCGGGCATCATCTGCAGGGTCTGGGTGGCAATCACGGTGTGATTTGTGGTCAGAGTGTGCTTGTTGCTTGAAGAGCATGAAAAAAAGACATCTGGCAAAAAAACGTTGAATGCAAACAGGTTGAAAAGCATCATGTTCTCATTTTGAGTATTACAAAACAGTTCAATCTTTTATAAAAAACGTCATTATTACAAAGCCACTGTGAGCGAACCATCCCTGATATATGACATTTAAAAAGGATGGCACATTCATGTTACCTGACCAAAGGAGATATTGTCACAGTATTTTAAGGCAGGTCACATTCTCAGGTTGCATGAAATAGCTACTCATGATATACCTAAAAAAACAATGAGTGTAAAAATCTGTCAGTTCCTGAGATGTCAACCTTGTTGGGGCAATACAGAATCTCTTTGGTCGTTACCCTGAAACAAGCCACGAGAGAAAAGAATATTTCTCTGCCGCTGGAATGTGTAGAAATCAGCCCATTAATAGTGTGTAGTCTTTTTTTAGTACTTAGTGTGGAGTATCCTGCCGATTTTCCCATCGGCTCTCTTGGTGTCCAGCCACTTTCCACATAGGAAGATGGTGGAGACGCCATTGGCTGTGTTAGTAACCTCCACGCGATCCAGCAGCCAGCCAGGGTTGAGCCCGGAGTTGTCGTGCTCCACCCGTACTCTCAGCAGCTCTCCCATGTCCAGCATTTCCAGAAGGAAGCGATCAGTTTGCTCACGTTCAAACAGGTTGCGGAACTTCTGCCGCAGCGGTCGGCGGCCCGAATCTCCATTGGAGCCAAAGATGGTGATGAAAACATTGGCATCGGTACCTGCGCCCTTCTCATCGCCAGTGATGACGATGATCTCATACTTGACGGGCACCAGGCTGCGAGCCTTACTGGCAAAGCTCTCAATGGTCTTTGTGCACTCAAAGGTCAAGAACTCATCCCTCTTTGGAGAGAGAGGGATGAGGGCATTGCAGCTAAAGATGTACCTAGAGTTGATGGGACAGAGACAGAAGAATACAGTCTTATGTTTTGACAATGAATGACTGAAAGAATGATATGGGCCCTTGAGCAATGAAAGATCCCTTACCTGTTGCCCAGCTCCTTTTCCATGACAGCGACCTCCTCCACATGCCAGTACACCTCCCCCTTTACCTTCTTACCATCCTTGGGGGTGTGGCCCAGGCAGATACCAGCTATGTCACCCAGGTTCTTGGAGGAAAACTCAAACTTGTCAACATTTCCCCTAAAATGATTAGAAAATAAATGCATTATTGTCCTGGGAAGTTGTTTGATGAATTTTCAACAGGATTCCTCTTGATGTAATGTCACGATGATAGCCTGTACTATTGGTCTGGGCTCAAGTGCTCTTGGGAGCTGGGGGGGATTACTATAATCAGTATGGCATAAAAGAGAGAATTACTCAACTCCCATTTCTTTGTGCTTTTTCACAATGACCTAATCAGTTCAATGAACTAATCTCGAGAGGAGCCTACCGCAAGAACCTCTTCTTCTTTGATGAATTCTCCATCACAAATTCTTTTGATCGGCCCTTCTTCCCCTCAAGTACAATACAGGCATTCTCTTTGGTTTCAGCTTCATTCGTGTTTGCCGTTGTGATACAAATTTCATATTCTTTTAAAAAGAAAACACAGACACAGTTAGAAAATGATATAAATAAATTGTGTGCAAATGAACATCACTAAAACTGTATGGATGTTGCTTGTTGTGAGTTAGTGTAAATGCATTGCCCTGGCCTTACTGGTCTTCTCGTTGAGGTCTAAGATGTCGTTGTTAGCACAGGCCAGTTCTCTCATGATCTGTCCATCATCATCATTCTTGGCAAGCCAGCGGTCACAGGGGAAGCGAAATGTTTTATCCATGATCTCGTCCTTCACATCAATGTAGTCCAGGTGCCATCCTGGAGCAGGACCTGGGCATGACAGGATTGTGAAACAGAAGTGAAACGAGTCAACATTATCGTCCCCCACAAATGATGCAGGCACCCCTACTTGGGCCAATCAGTAAGAAGCTGCATCATCCCTCCAAGTCAGACCGGTGGTGTAGCAGTTATGGTCTTTGAGAGTCTGAAATTTTGACCTTTAATTATAGTGTCCTCATCAGCTCAAACAGTGTAATTTTGTAAACTTATTGCATCCCCATCAAGCCAATCAGTCCAATGGTTTTAAACACCAGATTACAGTGCCAAATACATCCTCCCTCCAAGTTTTGCCAAATTCAGACCAGTGGTGTCTGAGATATCATGTTTGAGTTTTAAATGTTGACTTTTTGACTTTTAGCTGACAATTGATTGACTGACCTGAGTTGTCGTGCCAGACCCGTACTTTGGAGAGCTCTCCCAGGCTGAAGAGATCTGGGAAGCGGAACGTGTCCATTTGCTTGCGTTCAAACTTGTTGGACTTGTTGGACTCTTTCAGCGGCAAAGTCCCTGTATCTCCATTCTCTCCAAAAATGATGAGCCACACTTTGGCATCAGTGCCCGCCGCTGAGGAGACAGAAGAGAGTCACCCACCTAGAAATAATACATTCTGATTCCCTATAGATGATCATTCAGCTTTTCCAGTTTCCTAAATACAACACAACAGACTGCTTCTTTCAGGAACCAATAATGGGCTAATTAATTTTTTTTCCCTTACCATCAACTCGCCATTGGTTGACAAATATACTTTCCCTCAGAATAAATAAAAAACAAACAAACAAACAAACAAACAAAATATTAGAATTGAATAATTGTCCAATAACACACAGACCAACCTAATTTCATTGTGGACTCTCCCCCATCAACCAGTCCCACCAGGATCTTGCTGTTTTTTGCGATTATTGCGATCGAACAGTGACTGACTAACAGTATCCAAAATAAAGGCTAAGGCTATAAAGGTTAAATGAAAAAGTGCACTCAACCTTTTTCACCTGTGGGGGTGAATAAACCTCAGGTATGAAACTACAACACATTGTCCTCTGAATCATCCTCCATGTCCTCCCTCTCAAAAGCTCCACTGCAGAGTCATTGGTTGTAGTATAACAAGACCAAGGTAGACATAGTTTGCTCATGTATGATTTAATTGAACCATTTTTTGTGACGAAGTGTGACGATTAGCGTTCTGTGACCATTTGTGGATATATTGTAAAATTACAATAATTATTGTGACAGCAAAATCCTGGAGGAACTGATGAACCAGCCAACCACATCATCAGCAGAAGAGTGAAATGTGATACGAGGGGCAGAGAAGGCCCAGTTGTCTCTGACTCAGAGAGCAGATCTAAAATCCCTCTTTGCTTCTATTATGCACTGCAGTGCCTTTGTAATGTGCGTGTGTGTGTGTGTGTGTGTGTGTGTGTGTGTGTGTGTGTGTGTGTGTGTGTGACAGCTTAGCTCATTATTCCTCCCAGAGCCTCAGTGGCGGTGCATTGCTATGTCTTAACTTACAGTAACTGCCAAGGGCAGGGAGAAGAGTCCTTTGAAGTCACCACTGACACCTAGCTCCTCTATCACGTTGATCAGCCTGCATTACTAAGCTACAGAAAAACTGCATGGGGAAAAGAGGGAGCCAAGCTCTGTGGAGGGTTTCTGAAGAGATTTCTTTTATTATCATGTGGTCGTCAAACGGAACTTATTCCACCTTTACCCTCTGCACGAGTGAAGGTCAAGTGAAGAGGAAATACACTGAATGAACCCCAAGGTGACAGAACTAGCTGGACCGAATCAGTGACAAGACGTCCCTCTATGTAGCAAGACTTTACTGTTGGAAACAGAACTGGGAAAGAGCAATCTTTGTTCCATACTCTGTAAAAGGGTAGAGATCAAATAATCTCCATTCCATTGTGCAACACAACACAAAGATTGCAGGAATATTGCAACAGCGTGATGTTGCTAGTCTGCCCAACACGCAGACTCGCAATGTACCTGCGACATCACTGGTCTTGACCTGGACGATATAGGTTGTGAGTTCCACCATCTCCTCCTCGTCCACCACAGCAGCCATCTCACAGATCATGGTCCTCTTGGGTCCACGTGTCTTGGACAGCCACTCCTCATAGGTGAACACGGACACCTCCTCTGTGGTCAGGTTACGCATGATCACCTGGTTGTACACAGTTAGCTCTTCAAACATCAAATATCATTCAAATATTGATGTTTATGATCACAGGCACAGAGATTCACTATTAAATAAAACTGTGTTTTTTTACCCTCTTTTAAGCGTGCCTTCCCACACAGCTAGGAAAGTGCATACATGAAGAATTTAGCAAAGAGGTATAGATTCAGGATGCAATATGTCTTTTTTCTAAATTACACTCAGTAATTGTAGTGGCTGATGTTATCACATGTTGTAATCAATGAATGCAATTGTGTTAGCTTACATGGAACAGATATTGATCCGTTCCAGACAAGGTGACAGCCGTCTGGAAACCATGTTATTGCAATCCATACATTCAAGCCTTTCAAACATTTATTCTGGTGTCATGTGGAAAAACAAGTATCATCTTTGAGTACGAATGAGCGTTGTGCATTCTACGTCACACATAATGAACGTTTATGTATTATGTATACAACGCCCTGCAACTCCGAGGTGTCTGATCGCTTCATGTCATGGGTGGCATTTCATTATGATCGAGACAAAGACTTGGCTCCGGCAGCCGTAGCAGCATTAGCTCCCCACTCTGCATATTCATCTGGGTAGATTACTATGCTGGCGGGTCGCCCGGCTCACGGCTAGGTCTATTGGAATACATGGACCCGGCAATCCATAAAGGGAGCACATCTGTTTGTGATGCTGCACACATGAGGCTCTGTGCAGGGTCGAGTCAAGGAGATGTTCGCAATCGCTGAGTTCCGGGCCACGGACAGACAGGGCTCGGTATTGTTCCCGACTGCTCCGCTACTCTGCGGGCCCGGCGCCTTTACCAGAGAAGACATCTGCATAGGAAACATGTTCCATTTCATCAAAGTGGTTGGCAGGAGACCTCGGGCTGAATTTGGAGGCTAGTGGTCACGTTGTCCTCACAGGGTCATCGGAAAAGAAAACATGCTGTAGCCCACTGAGAAACAAGTCAGTGTAAATGGATGTAGTTTAATATATTATGGGCTATGTATGCCTATGTTATTAATTGAGGATAGTTGCACCAACACGCGGCAATATATACCAACAGCAAAATGTTATTTAGTGGAAAATACCATGTTAGCTAGCCAGTGTTGCATAGCAGTGTTTGCATGGTGGAGGGATAGTACAGTGTTAAGTAGTACATGGAACACACAGTGCTGCAGCTCATTATTGAGCCTGTGTGTGTGTGTGTGTGTGTGTGTGTGTGTGTGTGTGTGTGTGTGTGTGTGTGTGTGTGAGTAGTAGTCAGCACGAACACCATGGTGACTAAAATGGGTCAATATGCTGACTCCAGGAACTCTGGCCCCTACTGTGGAGCCTTGTGTTTGTGTGTGTGTGTGTGTGTGTGTGTGTGTGTGTGTGTGTGTGTGTGTGTGTGTGTGGGCGTGGGTGGGTGGATGAATCATGCACTGACCATTCCTGACCATTGTGTCTGTCTGTGTGATATAATAGATTGAATGATCCTATGACCTACAGCATACAGGGCCAGAATACAAACACAAGTCTGGGACTGCTTTGTACTATTGACTCTGGAAATAGCTAGCAGTTATTGTTCTACTTTTTATGTCCCTGGTTTCATGTTTTATGGATGATATCTGCTGTTTCCACTTCATAACCAATAAGCCATTCACAAAATAAAGGAAAACCAGTGCATAGCGCATGATTAGCTGATTCTGAATGATTCATACTGGTAGAAGAAACATTCAGCAGTACCAGTTTAGCAGTTCTATATACCTGTCTGCCTGTCTAACGCTAGATTGGTTAAGGTGACCCAACCTTAGTTCTACGCAATATTGAGCCAGTTAGACGATGCCTTGTTAATTGAGCTGACCTTATCAAGAAACCAGTCAGGTCGGCTGCCAGAGCCATCGATGCGGAGCCTCATCTTCCTCAGTGGGGCAATGTCATCGATCTCCAGGCTGAAAGTGTCCTCCTGACCACGCTCAAACCTGGCGACCACCATGCAGACAGACACAGAGTTCATATTCTGTAGCATAATGTTGAAGCTGATCTTCACTTTATTTCATATCATTTTAAAATTAAAAAAAAGGTACATGATGTGACATGTCAATATATATTGTGCAAAGTGGAATAAATCAATGGTCAGAATATTTTACTTTTTGGTTTGGTGTCTCAAGGGATCGGCCTTAAGAGAGAGAGAGTGTATGATGTCTATATTCCACTACCTGTCCTCATTCTTCTGCAGAGGTATCTCCTCTGAGCTGCCGTTGGCCCCAAACACAGACATGAAGATCTGCGTGTCCGATCCTGCGTTCTGCACATCGCCTGTCACCACCGTCACCTCATAAATGATCTGACATCAAAAGATGAGACATCTTACTCATTTTACTTACTATATTTGATATATACCTCCCAAATATCAAAAGATAGGAATTAATTTATTTTGCAACTAATACAAAATGACAGTGTTAAAATATCAGTGCAGTAATATATTTTCTGTGATCATGGGGATATGACTGTGTCTGTTTGGTCACATTGATCTACCTTTTGGGAGATGGAAACGCCCTCTGCATCCAACACATTGAAAACTCTAGCCGTCAGCCCATCTCCACGATCTTTGGCCAGCCAGCACTTGCAAGCAAAAATATATTTGACCCCTTTGGTTGGCACAGCGACAGACAGCTCATCAACCAGCCAGCAGCTTTCAGGAGTGGCCCCATCATGGCCAAGCTGCAGGGAGGGAGAGAAACAATCACTTCCAGCAATGTGCATGTATTTGTGTGCACATGCGCTTGCGTTTGTGTATGTGTGTGTGTATGTATGAGAGTGCACGATTCTGCTTGAAACTCTGAAAGGTCCCCCCTCCCTCCCCCCCCCGCTCCCCCCTCACCTCCACCTTTTTGATCTCCCCCACATCTGAACCATGGGACTCAAAGCTCTCCAGAGAGCCAGCCTCAAAGCACTTCCTCCCATCAGGCAGCTCCAGCCACAACCTCTCTGTCTGGGCGTGATTGGCTCCGATAATGATCACATAAGCCCTGCTGGTGGTGCTCGCATCCCGCTCCAGTCCGGTACAGATGGTGATGTGGTACGGTATGTCTGCACACCAGGGGGACAGCACTCAGTCATTCAGGTATGTGATTACGTAAAGATGTCCGTGTTAGAATAGTAATGAAATACACAATTATTATATGTGTATAAGTCACATGATACTGATGATTCTTTATTAGTACTGTCAGTGTTTTCTTACTGGGGAGCTTGTCAACAACGTCCTCCTTCTTCTTCTTCTTTTTGTTCATGTTGCTGTCAACACTCTTCACTGTCAGGGCTAAGTTCTTCTTTTTACTGTTTAGACTTTCTCTCACCCCCTCATAACCCTGAATGCACACACACACACACACACACACACACACACACAAACATACTTGCTGAGACCTTAAATAGAAAATATTTTTTTATTACTCATAAAGAGACACACATAGTCTATGTGTATATAATAGAGCATGGTGAATGTATACCCTACAAAGATTGTGGCTGGGTACTGATATTCATTGGCATTGCATTTCTCTGGCTGCCAAGTACAATAAGTAATGAAACATGATGCTCCCTAATTGCAAGTCCAGTGTAGTGTTTCCTTTGGGTGTGACATTGTTCTGTTCTGACATTGTTCTGTTCTGCATTGTGTGACATTGTAAATGTCACACACACACACACAGATGTCTTGCTACCTTGACATAGAAGACTCTCTCAATGCGTCGGTCCTCCCTCTTCCTGGAGAGCCAGCGTTCACATAAAAAGAGGAAGACCTCTTCTGTATCCACGTCGACAACCTCCACCTGCTCCAAGTACCAATCAGCATTCAGCATACAGTTATCATGGCGGAGTTTTAATTTAAAAACCTGTCCAAGGTCGACTGCTTCTATAGTGAACTTATCCACCTGGGGAGAAAAATCAAAAACCTTGTAGTGAAATAACATCAGCACCATTATGTATAGTTTGGAAAACTTCATGGGATTGGATAAAAAACACCAGAGGAAAAAATGCAGATACAGATGTGGTGGCTGTGTCTGCTTTCTTACAGATCCCCGTTCAAACTTGTTGCTGTTGGTCTCTGACTTGCTGAGTTTCCTCTCTCCGGTGTCCCCCAGGTCCCCATAGATGGTGAGGAAGACGTTGGCATCAGTGCCAGCAGCGTACACGTCACCTGTCATTGCTGACACACTGTATGTGTGAGCTGTGGTGGGGAAGATTAGAAGTACACAGTTTGACGCAATTCACAGCAATTGGCACAAAGAAATAGGCTGAACAGAGAACAGTTTTCCACCACTCTTTGATCCCACTGTCATGACTGTCATGACACTTTTTCACAGATATTAAGGGCTTGAAGGGAAATTGTCTCAAGTTTCCAAACTCATAAAAGCAGAGAAAAGACAGAACAAAGTAGAGAGAGACATATTCTGCCAATGTTTGAGTGTTTGACTGTGTGTTTGTGTGTGTGTGTGAATGCAGTTGCATGTATTATATGTACTTGCGTGTCTGTGCATATGGATACATACTCTCCAGCGCATCTTCCACCTCAACTTCGGTGACTTTCAGGCTGCCATCTCGTGCCAGCTTCTCAGTGATGATGTCAGAGGGCACCAGCTCTCTCACCGTTTCTCTGTCGTCCTCTGACTTGGCTAACCAGCGCTCACACGGGAAGATGATGGTCTCTGAACCCTAGAGAGAAGCACAGGGCACTAACCAAATGACTTAGTGTGTGTGTGTGTGTGTGTGTGTGTGTGTGTGTGTGTGTGTGTGTGTGTGTGTGTGTGTGTGTGATCATACAGTGAAATCATCACAGTCCCAGAGAATCTTTATCTATCTATGAAGAGAACATCTCCACCTACTGACCAAAAACAGAGCTGATTTGGTTTCAGTAGTGACGACTGATAAGATGTCGGCTGTCATAGACTAATGTAATGTAATGCTAGTCCTCCTCCATTCTGCCTCTTCATCTATAGTAGCTTGGTAATTATATTGATCTGATACTGATTGATCATGCTTGTGGTTGTATGTGTTGCTTTTCAATCTTTCAGGTGACTTGATGTGTCTGCTGTGAATGTGTCACCAAACGTTTGTCCTCCGTACACGGTACCTTTCCCTTCCTGAGCAGACGTCTGATCTCCACTCTGTCCAAGTGCCAGCCCGGATTGATCCCACGGTTGTCATGGCCAATACGGATCTTCTCAATCACGTCGCCCACGTCCTCTAGCTGCACAGAAAGCAGAAAACATGATCAAATTACAACATTTGATTCAAATGAACACGTTAAAAGCCACTGTATTACAATCACTTTAATAGGTATATTGAAGTTGGAGCGTCAACAGATGAGGTTAATGGGTTTAGCAATGTGGTGAAAGCACAAGATAAAAGTGCCCTGCTGTATTTAATAATAATCTTTCTAGGCCACTTAGACTGTCCGGTACTTGGCTTGGTTTCCAAAGCTTCATGTGCTCCTCCTTTTGTACCTCAACAATAAACATGTCCTCGGCTCCTCTCTCAAAGTACATCCTCCTCTCCCTCTTGTTGACACACAGAGACTTCTGCTGGGTGCAGACTGCATCGCGCCCATACAGGACGATGAAGACATCCGCATCCGTGCCCCCTCCAAACACGTCAGTTGTAAAGGTTTTGATCTCGTAAGGCACAACTACAATATAAAAAAAGCAAATACGTGCTCCAAATGATAAATTCCTCCAAGTTTATCGCCTTTTGATACTTTTCATTCTGTCATAGACTGTATAGCATACAATGTGGTTCACAAGTGAAATGGGTTCAGTGTGGTTTACATGGTGTGTAAAGCTCCATCTGAAGAGGATTAGGGAAGAGGTCCCTGACAGTGGCGCCGTCATCCTCCCCTGTATCCAACCAACAACCACAGGGGAAGTGTAACTTTTGGCCTAGAGATGGAGCATCGATCTCCACCCAGTCAAGGAACCAGCCAGCCGATCCTCCTCCTGAAACATTGCCACAAATTATATTAGTGTATTTGAGTGTGTCTGTGTACATGTGTGTAGAGTCATTCTGCATCGTTCACTATACTAGATGGTCTGTCTTACTGTACCGTCATTATCGTGTCCAATACACAGCTTCTTTAATGGACCAATATCCACAGCTTCCACAATGAACTCATCAATGAAACCCCGCTCAAACTTATTCTTGTGAGTCTTTGAAGCCTTCATGTTTATTATACCTGTAGATGCATGACAGAATGATTTGAAAACACATGCACAGACACAAATGTAGTATGACTGTTTCAGTATTTCAAGTATTACCTGTGTCATCCTTGGTGCCATACAGGATAGTAAAAACATTGGCATCAGTTCCAGCATACTTCTTGTCTCCAGTTTTTATCCTCATTGTGTATGTTGTTGACATGGCTGCCATGAGAGCGAATCAGAATGAAACTCATTGAGTAAACTTGGGATTAAGCATTGCCCTTATTAATTTATAAAAAAGCCCCACATCCTTTTTAGAGGTTCATTGGGTTCCTTGTCAAAGTACCAAGAAGTTTTATCTTCCACGTTTCCTGATATAGTGGAATGAGTGGACTCAGAAAAGGTGGAACACAATGAGACAAGTAAAAAACAATTTACAGGGGCAACATGATGCTCTTCTCACCTTTCTGCTCTAGACCGAGTGTGGCTCCAGAGTCTTCCTCATCATCATCACCCTTCTTCATGAAGGCCTCGTCTACAGGAACCAACTCCCTGGCAATCTGTCCATCATCCTCGTCAATGGCCAGCCAGCGTTTGCAAGGGAAGTAGTACCTAAAACAGCATTAATATATTACAAATGTTGTAAAAGTTGGTCTCTATAAAGCCTATCTAAGTGAGCATGTCATAACCAGCGTCCCTACTTAGGACTGTAAAACGTGTTGTCAAATAGTGTCCAACAACAGTATCAGAAACCGGCCATCTGTCTTTAGACAATCCTGAGTCTGTGAGAGTCGCTGTACGCCTTGGTCAGAATATTTCTGTGTACCATTTCACACCACATAGTGGAGCTCTACCAGCATTTTATGCACAGAGGTCTGTTATGTAAGAGGCTCTCGTCACCTTTTTCTGGCATCAGTACCTTTATTTGTCGATCTAAAATGACTGCAGTCTGCTCTGATAATTACTTATCACATAGAGTGTGTTTGTGTGAAGTTATACAGCAATGCATTCTAAATTAAAGCACTGATGGCTGGCACTGCATCCTCAACATCATCTGACGTACGTGGTGTCATCTTTGTTGTCTACAATCTCCACCCTGTCCAAAAACCAGGCAGCGTTGGCCTGGCCGTTGTCATGTCGGATCCTTAGTTTCTTCAGTATCCCCAGGTCCACTGCGGTGATGTTAAAAATGTCCTCCTGAGCAACACGGTAGCAACAAACCAGGGACAAAGGGTCAAACAATGTCAAAGGTGTCAGGTTAGCGGTGTATGAGAACCTCAGTAGCGTACCTATACTGACAGAACTAAAGCTCACCTGGCCTTTCTCAAATTTGTTCAGGTTGTTGGACTTCCTGAGTCGTCGCTCGCCTGTGTCACCAATCTCTCCATAGATGTTGATGTAAACATTGGCATCGGTCCCCGCCCCCAACATAGTCCCAGTGACTACATGCACCTCATAGGAGTTCACTGTGAGGCAACGAACAGTCAGACAGGTCTACAGGTCTCTCATCTACATTGCATATAATGTTTGCACTTACTCTAATTCTCTGATTCAAACTTCACTCACACTGAATATTAACAATTAAAACATTAAGATCAATCCTTTAGTAACAAACAACAATCACTACTCAGCGGTCACCATGCTTTACCCACCCTCCAGGTCTTCAGTGTCCTCAGGTAGCAGCTCAACCACAATCTCTCCGTCCTCCTCGTCCCTGGCCAGCCAGCGGTTACAGGGGAATGTGAAAGTCTCCACCACCTCTTGGAGCTCCTCAATGATCTCCACCTCGTCCTCTTCTTCCTTCTTCTTCTTTTTTTTATCCTTCTTCTTGTCTTTCTTGGTGTCCTCTTTCTTCACCTCAACCTGCACCATAGCCGTGGTCAGCCGCTTGATTTCCACTGTCTCCAGAAACCAGCCATCTCCAATACCCTTGCCGTCGTGGCAGATACGTATCTTGTAGATCGTGCCAACGTCCAGAGCCTCAATCTGGGTTAGGTACGAAACAGAACGTGTCACCTGATCGGTTTCTCTTCAGAGAGATCAATCAACAGGATATCAACAAGATAAAAATCCTCTTTCCTTCACAAATTTACAATAAATCTTCATTCACATAGATTGACATAATACTTTGTTAATACATGTAAGACGGACCTTGAAGATCTCAGTGGTGTCGCGTTCAAAATTGTTGGAGCGGCTCTTGAGAACAATAACCTCAGTTTTTCCCTCCTCGCCATAGATCTGACAGAAGACATTGGCATTGGTGCCGCCTGCACGCACGTTCCCAGTGACCACGGTTACTTCGTAGTTCATCACTGTTGAAGAAGGAGATCACAATATGTCAGTTATGACGAGAGGAAAAGATTAGATCCACCCACCCATCACTAGGATGTCAAGGTCACTTTCTGGACAACAAAAGATTTATATTTGTTTGGTGGTATACTGTATTGTGCACTGTTACTGTATTGTACTGTGTTGAACGTTGAGTGTACATATATAATACTGTGCTTATTTACATTGTTCGATGTCCAAGGTCTCGCTGGGATAGATCTCCACCTCCACTTTCCCATCAGCCTCATCTTTACAGAGCCAGCGGTGGCTTGGGAACATGTACTGCTTCCCATGAACTGGCACAGAGATCTGCACACTGTCCAGGAACCACCCAGCACGCAGGCCCTCATTGGTGTGACCAATCAGGAGACGATTGATCTAAAAGCATGGCAGAAATGGATAAAATACAGTATAATTAGGAACCATGAAAGAACAAAAGTCATGATCTGATTGCATATTAACACCATGGAAATATGAAACAAGATCCCATTTTTAATTTGAGTCTAATCTCAGGAACTAAAGAACATGCCTGTCCAATGTCAAAGGTCTCAATGGTAAAGATGTCAGTGCGTGCCGTCTCAAAGTAGTTCCTGAGGTCGTTGTCTGAGACCACCAGCAGTATCTTGTTAGAATCGCCCTTCTCACCATACAGCTTAACAAACACCTTGGAGTCAGAGCTGGCCCCATTGATACTGCCTGTCTTGACTGCAATGTGGTAGTTGACATCTGAGGAAGAGTGAAATTACTTCAATATCATGAGTATTAAAAAGATATGTTGCCTTCCTTTAGTGTACTTATATGCCTTAATCTAGTCTTTGTACACTCACTAAAGAGACGCTGGCCATCTGCAGCTGAAACTAACTCACGGACAATCTGTCCATCATCTTCATTGCGATCCAACCACCTAAAGAAAGACACAGGAAATAGATACATTCATACCTGTTAAATGAATCACCTGCATATGAAATGTATTAATCTCTCCAACAGACGCAGAGACCAGTTTCTATACATCAAACTATAACATTATATAATATATTTTTGTATAGGAAGTTACCAAAAGGTTCCCTTTAAACAGAGGGACAGCAGAGACAGGAAGAGCTTCCTTCTAGATGTAACATGGCACCTCGGCCTTGTGGTTTAGCTCTAGTTACTGGACAGAGAGAGCTGGCTGGCTGCTGTGTATTTAGTCCCTATTTGTAATGGGAAGCTGGTCCATCAGCTGCCTAACTAGTTAAGCACAGGCCATTGGAGAACAGACATTAAGCCACTGGAGAACAGACATTAGGCCATTGGAGAACAGACGTTAGGCCACTGGAGAACAGACATTAGGCCATTTGAGAACAGACATTAGGCCACTGGAGAACAGACGTTAGGCCACTGGAGAACAGACGTTAGGCCACTGGAGAACAGACGTTAGGCCACTGGAGAACAGACGTTAGGCCACTGGAGAACAGACGTTAGGCCACTGGAGAACAGACGTTAGGCCACTGGAGAACAGACGTTAGGCCATTGGAGAACAGACGTTAGGCCACTGGAGAACAGACATTAGGCCATTTGAGAACAGACATTAGGCCATTGGAGAACAGATGTTAGGCCACTGGAGAACAGCGACACTGGACATTACTTGTTTGGGAAATTCTGTCCAGCTGGTTGGTGTTTCGGTGAGGTGCAGACTACAGATTAGAAAACAATGTTCAGTGTGTCTGAGACTCACAGATTATTTTTCCCTTTGTACAGTACCAAACATTATGTATAGCTTCGTATATTCAACATGTATAACATTTTAGAAATTTGCACGGTGTGTACATGAGTACTAGATTATACATCAAGATGAATAAAACTACCCTACATCTGGTTACCTAACAGCTGATCCTTTAAAAGTCATTAACACTATGAGTGGTGTAGTGACTTTATTGTTTCATTCATGTCTAATGTAATATTGCCTTGCCTGTAGCAGGGAAACTCAATGGCTGCAGACTCTGGTTGGCCTTCTTCCCTGACCATCACCTTGTCTAGGAACCAACCACAGCCTCCGCCCCGCCCATCATGACCTACACGGACCCTGTGCACCTGGCCCAAGGTCACGGACTCAATGAGGAACTCATCATGCTAAAGGAACAGGAAGGGAGAGTTAATTAGAGACACTAACCTCACCTAGTATGTGAGGTCAATCCTCCAAAACAAGCTTTATATTACATTATATTACCTCATATCACTACTCACATTGCCCTTTTCAAATTTGTTGACGTTGTTTTTGCTCATGAACATGAGTCGCTCCCCTGTGTCACCTAGGTCACCGATTATATTGAGGAAGACGCTGGCGTCTGTGCCGCTGCCACTGAGGTTGCCAGTGCAGATGGTGACGCGGTACTTTATCACTGAGATGAAGCACACAAGGACTATTAGCACACTGTATTACACAATGACAGCAAAAACAGATTCACTCATGGCTCATACATATACTGTTGTTGAATAAACAGGACGTGGATCAGGGTCCCGATCAATGCCAGGCAGCTGACACTATTCAATGTGGTTTGCTTGTCAATGACTGTCAACAGCTGTATCTCATGTGTATATGGGTCCCACAGTGCAAACCGCCCTTGCAAATGTTTGTCTCAGTGTGTGTAACTGTGTTTACTCTGTTTATGTTTGTGCGCAATTGTGTGTGTGTGTGTGTGTGTGTGTGTGTGTGTGTGTGTGTGTGTGTGTGTATGCATTGCTGGCCAGGTGTGCATAAGTGTTACATGGCAGTGGCTCAGCGATGAGTGCTCCAATAGCCGGCAGCTCTCTGATGATCTCATTGTCGTCTTCGTTGATGTCCAGCCATCGGCCACATTCGAAGGAATACTTCTCCATCGTCAGGGTCTTCAGCAAAGTTACCTGGAGAAAGTCACAGCCGTCTAGCATCATTCACTACTTATGAATCACACTTGTCCATCTCCATCTATGGCCCATATGATGTACCTTTGAGGCTGACGACAAAATGAAGAGGACACAATTGGTTTAAATGTCTACATAGGGCCATTCTCAGGACCATTTGCAGGGCCACACCAAATGTATGGGGTAATGCCTTTATCTTATAGTTGACTGAAGACAAGGCAGGGCATTTGTCTGTGAAACCAATCCTTACCATTGCAACCCCACACCCACATAGACCTTTGTATACTTCTGAGCTCAGATGCAAGATTAGATTCTAATTCAATGCCTTGTAGTGATCAGGGGGATAAACGTTGTAATACAGCACAATTAAAGGCTTACATTGAGAGATCAAACAGAGCAATGGGGCTCACCCTCGCTAAATGCCAGCCAGCGAATGGATGTCTCTTCTCGTGCCAGATACGCAGTTTCAGCAGCTTTCCAATGTCTGGCATTTCGATCTACAGTGAATCACAAAATGCAAAAGTAACAACAGACACTTGGAAAAAAGATTTCTTAGCATACAGCGATTGATTTATTGTTAGATGTGAAAGCTAAATGATGGAAGGCACTGTATGGGGAAATGTATTCAGTTCAGTACCTGATCCGGGGCTTACCATGAATTTGTCAAGCTGACCCTGTTCAAAACTGTCTGAGTTGTTCTCCAGTTTCATCTCATCAGACTTGCCCTTCTCCCCATAGATCTGCAGAAACACCTGGGCATCCGTTCCTGCCCCCTTCACATCGGAAGTCCAAATCCACAGAGACCATGGGTACTCTAGGGTGAAGGAGAAGGGGTCTCTTTGGAGCTAACCCGTGAGTCTAAGTACTGTGTTGTGTAGCTAGCTAAACCTATATTCTGATAGGTCTTTATTGCTTTTTTAAATTTTTGTAATTACTGTTAACCTGCAGCTAACCTCCATGGACATAGAGATACCAATATAATTCAATATAATGCAACTTAAAGTAGAATGAGGTCACCCACTCTTCTGTTTCTTTTGCCTGAGAGAGACCATCTCGTACAGCTCCCTCTCGATCAGTCCATCCCCCTCGTCCTCGTCCAACCACTTCCCACAGGGAAACGTCTGCTCGATGCCCGTGAAAGGGCAATATACCGTCACCTGGCAGGGAAATGTGAGCTTAACATAAACAATGACACCTTCGGCAACACACTATAACCTAGAACAGATGGGCAGTACCTTTTCACAGTACCATCCGGCACCCACAGCCGCGTTGTCATGTCCGATGGTGACCCTGCTGAGAGGGCTGATCAGTTCGCAGATCTCCACATTGAAGATGTCGATGAGACCACGCTCAAAAGCGCCCCCCTCCAGGAAGATTTTGCCACTGTTTTTCAAGCCCTTGGTGCCGTGCATTACGATGTGGATCTTAGAGTTGGTGCCCCCACCTCTCACATTTCCAGTCATCACTTGGACATTGTACACAATTCCTATGGTGATGCAGAAAGATGATAAATCATCTTTTACTAAATTAAGATGGAATGAAACTCTTCCCTGTGTGGCTATATGTACACACACATATATATATATATTAAATGATTCTGTAAAAAGAAAATGTGTCTTATTGGTGAAGTGTCTTGTGCTGTGCTCACCCATAGGTTGTACTGATCCCACTAGCACATCTCTCTGTATTTTGCCATCATCCTCATCCATGGCAAACCAGCGATTGACTGGGAACTCATACACCTCCTTATTCCCAATGTCATCGATTACCACCTGGACAGGGACATAACATGCCGTATCGTAATTGTGTGTGTGTGTGTGTGCGTGTGTGTGTGTGTGTGTGTGTGTGTGTGTGTGTGTGTGTAGTATACCTTATCTAGACACCATCCAGCTGATGAACCTCTGTTGTTGTGGCCAACGGTGATTTTCCTGAGTCTTCCCAGGTTTGGAGCTTCTATCGTAAACTTGTCCTCTGTCCCACGCTCAAAATTGTCTTTGTCACTGTCCAATCGTCTCTCCCCTTTCATGGTATACAAAGCATTGAAACTACAATGACGTTCTGGTAGCTACATATTATCAACATCTAAAATCTAAAGGTCCTGGCGAAATATTGGCGAAATATAAAACACTGTCACCTGTGTCGCCAGTCTCTCCAAAAATATTCAGGAAGACGTCAGCATCGGTCCCACTTCCCTTCATGTCAGCAGTGAACACACTCACTATGTATTTATTCACTGAAAAACACAGGATAAAATGTGGTGTGAGAATAGAGTTATTATTACTATGTGATCACTTGCAGAGCTAGACAGATTTCCTTCAGTTCCACAATGGTCTGGTTTCCAAGTTAAATATTCATAGCAGTGTGTAGTGTGTGTGTGTGTGTGGGAGGGGGGTGGCAGAGAAGTGGCACCAAGATGAGAAGAGTCACTGATCATAGGGACATGTCTTTATCTTCGCCCTGGCCGCCACCCTGCTCTGCTTGATTGACTGCAGATACTGAGAAGTCAGATCACATTGCATCAAGGACACACTAGGCCCTGGCTTAGTCAGTTCTAACAGGTAACAGGAGGAAGAACTGTATTATGTACTGTGGCGAGCTCTTTATGTGTGTTATGTGCAAATATACAAAACCTATTATGGGCATAAGGTTTCTCTGAAAATATGTACCCTGACACTCATTGAGAGATAGTTGAGGGTCAAGTGACGTTTGGAGTGTTACTCAGTCACTGTTTTATCCTTTTTGAACCGTGTCAGTTTTGTGTTCTGCGTATGTCCCGGAGTGACCCACGTTTTGGGACGTCCATGGGGTTAAGGCTGCCCAGTAGATCCCTCACAAACAGGTTGTCGCCCTCCTCCCGACTCAGCCAGTTGTTGCAGGCGAAATAGAAGCGCAGGTGGGGCCGGTGCATGTCGGTCACAACCACCCTGTCCAAGAACCAGCTGGCGTTCATCCCTGTGTTATCGTGCTCAATCCTGGGGAGTCAAAGGTCATGGTGTACTATGAATTCATGCTGCAGGCCGTCATGAATGAGCTTGTTACATCGCATGTACCCATAGCACTTTTGAATGCGATTTATGTTTATTTCTATAGTGGTAAATGCCACTACAAATGGATGAAAGTGATGAAACAAGGGTGCACTGATATTTGTATTCAAGCATTGTGGTTCAGACGTATTGGAAATATAAATGAGTTAGTCTGGGATCAGCTAAGAAGGGCGCAGAATAACAAAGAATAGTGAAAGCAGCTGTCTCCAATTATACACCTGAAGTACCAATAGCTGTCAACTGAGATCAGCCCAGTTTCAGTACTTTCTGGGAGTAGGATAGCACTTGAACCATGCAGAAGTTCTACTGTTTTAATGTTTAATGTTTATTGATATCATATTTATGGTATTTGGGATCACAAAAGCTTCTCTCACATTAAGTTTTGGTGCTTTCACCATACAGTACCTCAGCTTCTTCACGGGCCCCACGTTGTGTGTTTTGATACGGAAAACATCAGTCTTATTCTTCTCAAAGGCCGTTCGGCTTCTGTAATTTGAGGAGAGAAATAGGAAGAAACATGAATTGTGTGTGTGTGTGTGAGAGAGAGAGAGAGAGAGAGAGAGAGAGAGAGAGAGAGATTACAGAGATTACACTGAGGGGTAAAGACTCACATTGCAGAGAGATAGAGAGGGACCGACAAACCGAACAGGAACTCAACTCTGGAACAGTAAATTACGTCTCCTGACTGATCCGGCTTAGGGAAGCCTGGTGGTCTCATGACAGAGGTATAATCTGAAACCAGAACCCTTCTGGGGCAATGGCCACTTAAATACTTCCTCCTCATGTTCTTCTACCCCTCACAGAGACGAACCGGGTCTGTTTGGACAGCAATAGAAAATACCTGCCTTTGTTTCTGACCCACATCTCTGTCGATGCTCCCCTGCCAGCAGTAATGGCCAATAAGGTGCACATATGTAAGTCTGAAGTCTGAAATACTGAATGAAAACGTGCCCTCATTCTGTGTCTGCGTGTAAAGTAACCTGTAGGAGAGTGATGAGGAGACATTGGTGAAGAGAAAAAACAAACCCCATGCAAACTTTGGAATTCATGCAATTTGAACACAGCGTGAATTACATTGGATTTCCAAAGAGTTGCATTTTTGATCTGCCCTGATTGCAGAATCGGGCAAATATGAGACAAATAAGAGCCGTAGCAACCCTCGCTTACATGTATCATGTTATCAACGTTTTCACTGATCATTACACAATACAGGCAATATATTGGAGTAAGGTGAAACTCCTTTTCACTGACAATATGCAATGTGTTCGTAGTTAAATGTGGTGACACATCAACATCCATATACTGTATTTCAACATTACTATCACACCGCATGTATACCAAATACATGGCATGTTGATGCTGTCGGAAGGGGATGAATGAGACCATCACAGGGTAATGTGAGTTACAATAATTTGGTAAACCCTATACACTATAAAGGTAACCCTATCAGCCAATCAGTGAGTGCAGAGATAAGGGGAGCCTGCTTACTCCCCTGATAAGATCCCCTGAGGGTCATTTGATCATCAACAGAAATGACATCGTGGTCTTCTTTCATTTGCCTTTGAATGGAAAAGAAGACCGGCCATGTCACGTAGTTCCTCCTTACTCCAGATATTCTGTGTCCGGTACTTTATGCCACTGTATAGAGAAGAGATTCCTGCATCGCTACCGTAACAATTATGATAGATTGAGGAGATGATTAGTTGGCAGTTTGATTTCTGGTTGATTCACTCCAACACACCATTAAACTGTCCCTCTCTTTTAGGTTGATCTTCAACAGGGATGCTCTCTCATACAGTGTCATACGCACAATACAACCCAACACAAGGAGCCATCCTTTAGCAAATACCTCTTTTCTGTGCTGAAGGATCAGAGAGGAATAGAAAAGGTTAACAGTTAATAACTGACTCATACAAACCTGATTGATTATAGCGACAGTACTGCAGTGCTAGTTCATCCAATACATAGAGCCTAGTATCATAATACAAACAACTTTTAACAGGCAGGGCCTAATCACAATTAGTCTATAAAACATGTTCATTTCTAAAAAATGATAATGCAAAAATGATGCAATGGTTTGATCAAAGACAATTTTAAACTCACTTGCTGGCCAGGTGCGACTTGGGCGTGACGCCAAAGTCTCCAAATAGGGTAACAAACACATTGGCATCTGTACCTGCCCCCTTGATGTCACCAGTGACAGTTACAACCTCATACACTGGGATGGATAAGACAGACAGTGAGAGACAGAGAGAGAGAGAGAGCGAGAGAGAGAGAGAGAGAGAGAGAGAGAGAGAGAGAGAGATGGAAAGAAAGCATATCAGACAAAGAGAAAGAGAGATGAGAGCAGGTAGGAAAAAGGAGACATTCACAGTCAGTGTCCAATATCTACCAGTGTCCATAATCTAAAAACATTGTTAGCCTTTGCATCAGTGCAATTACAGAGCATTATGTTTCCTTCCATACACGGCTGCATGGGAATTCAATGCAGCGGATCTGCAGTGAATCCATGCCTGCTGTCATGCCAGCCAAGCCTCTCTCACATTTCAGAACTGTATTCATGTCTCTTCGTCTGACAGCCGGCAGACAGACAGGGAGTGTTATCTCTGTCAATTTGGGCTGATTAATAAAGCTGTATTTATTAACAAATGTTACAACTGTTACATGGTATTACAGGCTAATGCATTTTAGAGTTTTAGAGTTTTAGAGTTTTAGAGTTTAGAGTTTAGAGTTTTAGAGTTTTAGAGTTTACAGTTTACAGTTTTAGAGTTTTAGAGTTTAGAGTTTAGAGTTTTAGAGTTTAGAGTTTTAGAGGTTTAGAGTTTAAAGTTTAAAGTTTTAGAGTTTTAGAGTTTAGAGTTTAGAGTTTAAAGTTTTAGAGTTTAGAGTTTTAGAGTTTAGAGTTTAGAGTTTAAAGTTTTAGAGTTTAGAGTTTAGAGTTTAAAGTTTTAGAGTTTTAGAGTTTAGAGTTTTAGAGTTTAGAAAGTTTAAAGTTTTTGAGTTTTTGAGTTTTAGAGTTTAGAGTTTTAGAGTTTTAGAGTTTAGAGTTTTAGAGTTTAGAGTTTTAGAGTTTTAGAGTTTAGAGTTTTAGAGTTTAGAGTTTTAGAGTTTTAGAGTTTTAGAGTTTAGAGTTTTTACTGGTACTTTCACTTGACTACGTGTTATTTTTAGATAGTGTAGTGAGTATAATGAGATCTGTTGTTAACAGTCAAACATTCAAGTCAATCAAGTCATTGGAGTCCAAATTGTTGGAGTCCAAGTCCAACAACCACCATCCCCAAACCTTGGGCTGATAATGACCCATCAAATTATTTTGTGGAGAAGATTTTTAAACATGTACAAAATCTTAATGAATGTCACTTGAAACTAACCATGTTCTAGACTATTTTAGTAAAGTACTTTTAATTTGGTAAGCTACTTGATTAATTGTCTGGATAAGTACTCTCAGTTTAACCGAGGTAGCGGTGCATCTACCTGAGCAAAATATTCCAACCCTCTTTCCACCTTTGGGTTACAGTTACAACATTAAATCTTCAGCAGCAGCTTAGCCAGCCATTGGCTATTGCCTGTGAGTCAATACCCTGGTTTATACCGTGGTAATTGTATAGCGCCGTTACGTTACTGAAGGTGACTGTAACCCATGCAAGGGGGTTTACGTTGAACCCCTCACCTGTGTGGTTACGTAACATGCCGACCGCGGTGAATACTGCATGGACAGGAGGGGAAACATTGTATACGACTTTGGTTAATAGTCTATTTGGCAGCTTTCATCAGAGATGGAGGGTAAAAGGCTCTCTTCTAATAACAAAATATCTATATTGTCGTACATGATTAAGAGGATACTCTGGTGGACCTCGTCATCTGTAGGTACTCCATTGGTCTGGGTGAATGTTTAGGAGAGAGGGCTAGATCAGTTAATCAGACTTCATGATAAGTTCAACACTTACAGAGAGAAAGGGGCAGGGAGAACAGGGTAGGTACTATAGTTTGTGATAGGAGGTGCACACTCAAGTGGTCCACATGTACAAATAGGGCACATTCACGAGCAGAGCGAGAAGACAAATGACCATGAAAGATCGAGGGCACAGTTGAAAAGGAAAGGCAGAGACCTGATAAAGAGTAATTTGAGAGAACTAGATCAGAGAGCGACAGGGAGAGCTAATTACCAGTTGAACAGACCTATTAAAAGCTGATTAAAGAGAAAGAGAGACACCTGATGAAATCAGATAGACAGCGACCGGGTAAAATAGTGGCTTGATAAACTCCTTGGTCAGATAGAGTTCTGGAGAGCAACGAGCCAGTGAAGTAACTGAGACCGCAGACAGCTGGCTATTCACCAGCTCTAAACGATGACACTCACCATCGCTTCCCCGAAGCACCCGGAGCTAAAAATACACTAAATCAGCCAATTTACTTTGTGTTGCTTATATTGTTAACACTACTATAATCTTGTGTGGTAGCAACCAATGTTTAGAGGAGGAAGAGGCACTGAGGAATGTCTGAATAAGACCGAAAATGTTTTCACAGGATGTACAGACCACTGTATTACACTTTCAGCACTTTTTCTGTCAACATGATTAAGAGCAGACAATACCTGTGAATTAAATGTTTAATGCTTGAGACCTGTAGGAACTAAGAATTGTATTACCAGATAACACTAAAACTGTTTTATTCGGGTCTATTCTATTCTAGTCTGAGTTTTATTGTGATTTTCATTCTACAGCATGGGGAGGGACTAATAATTATAATGACCTGGTTAGAAGCACAGGTGGAGAAAAATCAGGACTTTTACTTTCTCAACCCAGAGTTTTCCACGCCTGATTCTATTCTATTCTATTCTATTCTATTCTATTCTATTCTATTCTATCCTAGTCTCGTGTAGTGAATCCTCAGGGAGCTCCTCTGGCTCTCAGCCCTGCCCCTGTCCCGGCGTTGCTCCCAGCCTCGGCGCCCCCCGGCCCCAGGACTGGGACTGGACTGCACCCAGCACCTGTCTGCCTCCGAGGCTCTGTTGGGCTCCGTTCATGTGGAACATAACTGAGCTTTCACCCAGGAACAATCACAGAGGGAATCCCCAGGCCGAGCACAGGGTGCGCCCGCTCAGAGGTGAAGAGAGCTGGGGGGGGAACCTGTATTTGACATTTGACAGCCATATAGTCAAGACTTACCTGAAGGAGAATAGTTGGAGGCTTCTCTCTCGGCTCCTACGGTGGCATGGCCTTACCTTTCTTTTTGTGGAACTCATCCTCGTATCCGTCAGAGGAGTCTGTGTGGTAGTTCAGCAGCTCATTGTGGTAGATCTGACCGTAGTCCACCTGTTTACTTTTTGATTTCTTCCCCTTTTTCTTTTTGTCTTCATCACTGTCAGCCGATCCCTTCTTCGGCTTCTTCTTTTTCTTTTTCTTCTCCTCCTCTTCCTGCTCCTCCATTATGGGTTCCTCCTTTTTATCCTGAGATGCCTTCTTCTTCTTCTTCCCTCCATCTTTGGACTTCTTATCCTTTGACCCCATCTCCACCTCTCTCTCTTGATCCTCTGAGGAGGATTTCTTCTTTTTTTTCTTCTTTTCCTCCTTTGCGCCCTCAATTACTTCTTCTTTGAGCTTCTCTGATTTCTTCTTGTTGGAGATGGTCGTGGTGTCATTGTTGTTCTGCTCATCCCCTTCATCCTCATTTTCAATCACAACACCTCCTTCAGCATCATGATCAGATTTCTTTTTCTTTTTTTTCTCTTTTACCTTTTCTCCTCCTTTTCTCTTCCTTTCTTTCTCTGGGGCCTCTGGGGCCTCCGGGTCCTCTGCGGTCTTGCGGCTCTCCCGACTCTTCTTTCGGTTTGTAGTGTCCCCGTTGGCGACAGTCTTGCTCTTCTCTTTCAACTTTGGCTCTGTTTCCACCACTTCGTCATCAACCTCTTCGGTTTCTACCGAAGCTGTGGATTTTTTCTGTTTCGAGGACATCTTTTATTCATCCACTTCCCTAGCTTTTAGTTTCGTAAATGCTGCCTTGAGTTTCTGAAGGTGTAAGACAATTCATTTGACCCTTGGCTGCAGGGAGGCGCTGGGGCCCCGGGGTTCAGAGCGGGTTAGGTGCAGGTAGGGTGCAGGCAGAGGCAGAGGCCACGGGGAGCAATGGCTGCCTGGACCAACAAACTCTGCTCATGAAAAATTACTACCACCTCAGCGCTCACGTGACCGAGGGGAGAAAGCCCTGTGAAAAAGGAGCCTTGCAGAGAGAACTTATCCTCTCTGCCACGGCACTCTTCATTATTCATGGTGTCAGGATCGCTTTACGGGCCGGGGGCGTCTCGCTTTTACCTGCACACACACACACACACACACACACGCACGCACACACACACAGGCACATATACATACACACATGCACCCACTCCTCAATGCTGCTACTGTATATAGCTACGTATACAGTAGATGTGTAGAAATCAATTTACTAGTCCTGAGTAAAGGGAACTGATGAGCGGCAACAATTTGGCTATAAACAAGCTTAAAATCTTAATATTTACAGTGTGCATTGAATTTCCATCCAGCGATGATTTCTTTTCGTCACAGATTCAATCCATTTTTTAAGTCAAATTAAAGGTTTATTGTGTTATTGTCTGGAGAAAAAACTGTATCTATCTTTAGACAGAAAGAGCTTGGATTGGAGCTGTATTGTCCATTCGGCCTACTTTGCTTATACAATTAAGTATTTTAGTAAAAATGTAATCGGCAACAATATGAATTAGGCAGATTCATTGAGACAACGAAAAGTAATCAGAAAAGTAATTATTAGCTAGATTTTCAAACTAGCTGTAGGTATCAAGAGGAAATGATATATTCTTTACTGTCAGGAATATGCCGATCAGGCTGTAGCAACTACAGTATGTACACCTGTCTTGTGATGGTGACCTCCACTAATCTCTGACCCCGTCCTTCAGTCACAGATCGTATCACCTAAAATTAACTTGAAAAATAAAGTCAGCTTTAATTTCTGCTTTAAGTTCTTCTCATCTTCATGCACATGTGCAAAACTACACAAACATAGGATTGGTTTGGGTGTCAGATTGTTTGGCATACAGGACAATTTCTTCCCATCTTTGTATCAGAAAACATGACTAATACATTTTTTATTTTTTGGAAAAATTGAAATTAAATAGAAAATTGTCCAAGTGTATTATCTTCATTTGAAAAGAAATGTTGGAACAATAAATACAAGGAGACAAAAGAAAGACGAAAGACAAAAGAAAATGAATAAGAATAACATTTTGTTTTATCAAGCTTCTGCCCTGCGTAGTTGCTTGGATCACAATTACACTGGACCAATTCACATTTTATCATATCGAAAAGAAAATATCGGAAAAGCAGCAGTACATAACAGGACAATTCTTCTATTTTTGTCTTCAGCAGGGCTCTCTTTAAAAGAAGACAGATGCTGCTGTGCAAAATGTTGTTGCGGTCCCATAACCCTGGCATACATATCTGCACCCGTGTATGAGCCAAATCATTCCATTAGCCTTATTGCTGCCACCTGACACCTGATAATGTAGACATAAGGCGGTTGAGGGAAAGGGGGATCGGAGGAGGGCAGAGTTTGGACATATTGATGGAAGCATATCTATCAACATCAGATTACCCAGTGCATGCATGTCAGCAGATAGTCAAACCTCATTTGACCCACTGAATAGAGGAATCATCTTATGCCTCATCATGATATGCCCCGAAATGCTGCATTCCTTTGTAATCAATCACATTTATAACACCCCTGTAAAGAAGCACGTCACTTCAGGTGTCTGCATTTAAATTACTGTCTGTCACAAACAAAAATGAAACAGTAAACAGAGAAATGTGGAATTCTTTTATGCTTGGACGTTTGTGTTCATTGTTAGAATCGTGTTAGAAATGTCTTTCTCCAAAGTAACATTATACAGACAATAAAAATACCAGTAATGGAACAAAATCTTTTTACAATAAAGTGCATTTCATACTACTCACTATGTCAGTCAGAAGTGTCAAATAACAGATCCTCTATCATGTAACGCTATAGATACAACTGATTATCTATACCGGCTGTTTGTTGAATAAATTCAGATGTTGACAAAGAGTCCTCGAGTCATGAATTACTGAGTATATTTATTGAAGCTGAGTACTCAGGAGAGATGTGCACACACATTGAGGTCTGCAGATCTCTGCCAGGGAACTATCTGAACAGTGATTATAAAGAGGGAAAGACAAGAGGGGGGGGGTAGTTTCTAAACATCTACAAGGTTATTTTCAACCTAGACTGAACAATATGTACTGTGTTAAAGGTTTCTTGAGTCTCTCATGGGGTCAGCCTTCAGTAATACAGTCATATAGATACATCTCACATAATAATAATAATAATAATAATAATAATAATAATAATAATAGAGAGAGAGCAGGCTTGGGCGACTGTTGAAATGAAAGAAAATAGTGATTTGATTCATTTGATTGTGATTCGGCCACTTTGAAGACTGATGTGATCATTATACACTGGATGTGGTCAGAGTGAATTAGATGTGGAGGGGTGTGCTAAGCAGTCTGTACACTACAGTAAAGTTATAACTCACATCAGAGAACTTTCATTGCTTCACTTTTATTTTACTGTACTTTTTTATTTATTTATTTTTTAATTTGTTAATAGATTTTTTTTAATTGAATTGCACTTGACAGATGACAACCAATTCAAGACCGCTAACAGTTATGATACAACATAACTGATCTGATATAAAGTAGACCCAGCCTTCTTTCAGTGAGTCAGTCAGTGAGAGGACACTGACACCGGCCACTGCTTAATAATTGAGGTGTTGACAGAAGCTTTGCTTAAGGAGCTAATTGGAGCAGACAAACCGGAGGTCAACTGGCCTGAAA
Source organism: Hoplostethus atlanticus (assembly GCA_034670405.1). Classification (NCBI taxonomy): domain Eukaryota; kingdom Metazoa; phylum Chordata; class Actinopteri; order Trachichthyiformes; family Trachichthyidae; genus Hoplostethus; species Hoplostethus atlanticus. Next base: position 2,912,884 of record JAXDDX010000049.1, read on the forward strand.
TGAGACGGTTAGTTCAGCAGCACGTGTCCTCTAACGCTCTCAGCCAGCTAAAGACGCGACGGTCAGCATACCACACACCTTAGTCTATCGGTTCTCATCGTCACCTCGGTGCTGCATTGATGCCAGCTCCATCCTATTGTTGGTGTTAGTGAATTTATGTTTAGGCTCATTGATGAGTGCACACACACACACACACACACAATTTATACCAGAAAAAAATTAATATGCAAGACAAGTGAGAAAAGGAGGAAGTTTATTTACAAACACAATAACAGTATAAAGAATGACCCAGAATCTAGTTAAGAAGCACTGTGTTATATATTACCATTCAGTACACAGACCGGTTCCCTCCCATTTCCATTCTTAGTTCAGTTGTGTTGTCTAAAAAATGTGATTCTAAAATTCAAACCAAAATTATTATACTTATTGGACTCATATGTCTTGCGCATATACCCACAGAGTCTGTATGAATTACAAAGGAAACTAGGACAAGCGCATTGCAGAGCATGAACAGAGGAATGACCAAATCTTTTTACAGCTGTTTATTTTTTCTCTAGAAAACCTTCATGGAGTGCAACAAAATAAGAGATAAAAAAAATCAATAAATATTGCATTCCGATGCTCAAATGCACAAATGTTTTCAAGAGTGCAAACTGAATGTCCACAATTCACAGGGGGGAGATGACATAATGCAGTAGCAGTAAAAGTACATCACATAGGTGCGACAACCATTTTCATTCTTTCAGTGAAACTTGCATCCAATATTATACAATTAACTTCTATAAATCCATTCATTGTTTGTGAGAAGGTGTGTGTACATCTCCAAAAGCACTGTGAGCTTCAGTACAGGCTTAAGTGTAAACATATTTCAGTGATCATTGAAGCAGGCACGCACAAAGCCAAGTATAGAGTAAAGTCATGCACAGCATTACATGGTTATGAATGGAACTCTATCTTACAGGGAATAGAATCGCTAATTCCAGTAGAATAAAAGTACTGCACATGGATTCCTGTATCTTAGAGAGTCTGAAAACATCCTTTGATTCAGACAGACGGTATAAGAATTATTTTGACATTAATGTACTTTAGATAAGCAATACACATGGGTGAATTGCATATCGGATAGAGGGTTTGATATCTCATAAGGCAGCATGGCTTAAGACATGAATGACAGCGAGAGGCTGGGTTGCAGTGCTCTGTGATGCTTGACAAAGAGGATAGGCCTTGGATGTCAGAGCTTTGCGATGGTGGCGTCATTTATAAAATATTTATCTGGCTTTAGTCCAAAACTATGACAAGCCAAAAAAAACACTCCATTTCTCTCTCCACTCCATTTTGCACCAGAAATATCAGAGGGAATTTTCAAGTGCTTTAGTCGAATGGGAGAATGTAGGCCATTGAAAAAAAGGCCATTTCAAGAGAGTAAATAGTGGTTTAAAATATTCACCCAGTGAATTTAGTGAATAGGAAATTGATTTACAAAGCAGTGGACGAGTGGAAGTTACATCTTTTGTTGTTGTTTTTTTTTTTGTTGTTTTTTTAATCTTGTGATAGCTCAATATCAAGGTTCAGGCTTTTTTTTTACACAAACAATAAAAGCTGCCACACCAACACAAAAACACCTCTGTACAGCAGTACCACTGAGCCACTAGAAAACTTCACAGAAACAACATCACTAGGAAGATCACTTTTCACGTTGAAAACAAGCATCCTATGGTCGGAGAGTCAAAGATAACCACAGTCATTGGATTTGCTAAATAAGCAAGTCAAGGTACACATCGAGTAGGGAAATCATATCGTTGGCGTTAAAGCAAGCAACCTTTAATATGTAATGAGCATGTATGCTCTAAAGGCCATCGCTCTTTTTCGACAGCAAGGAAATACTGAACCACCTCATTTGCCGACAAAAAATCCATCAGATGAAACTGACAGAAACTAAAGGGTAAACAGCAGAGGAAGTAGATCTCAGGTGTGAGGCGATCACCTGCACTGCCCGGTGTGCACGTTGATGATGCCGCGTGTGTGCATGTGTAGGAAGTTGAAAATTTCGTGGGGCATGGCATGGAAGCCCGGCCGCGGCTTGACATTGTCGTAGTAATGGTGGGTGATGAAGATGCCAGAGGGGTTCATGGGAAAGGCCCAGAAACCATAGAGGTGGACCTCCTCGCACATTTCCAAGGCCGCTGTCACAAGCATCAGGCCGCTGCTGAGCCGCTTGGCCCGGACGCCCTGCACGGCCCAAAAACGCTGCACGTTGAGCAGGTACTGGGGGTGGAAGAAGAACACGCCTCTCTGGGAGTCAAAGTCGTCCAGCATGTACTTGACTCGAAACGACACGTCAGTGTTGCGGGTGTTGTAGAAGGCAGGGAGAACCATGGAGGAGTTCTCGTAATTCTGAAGGACGTCGTAAAACGGTCGCCGCCACTTCTCCAGCTTCTGAAACCTGGGGTGCAATGGAAGTGAAACATGAGATGATAGAGACCAAAAAGAGAGAGAGAGAGAGAGAGAGAGACAGAGAGAAAGACACAGATAGAGAGAAAGAGACGGGTAGAGTCAACCTGATTTCACACTCTGAACCAGATTAACGGTACCTCTCAGTAATAATGCTTGGATTTATCGTCACTAGATCTGTTTTAGTTCCAACATCAGCTGAGTACTTCTCATTGATGGGTGGTATGTTGCATCTGTGAAAAAAGGAAACGTGCACTATTAAACGGATTCAAATGTATTTGATTTTGCTTTTTTTGCAATTTGGCATTAGACAAATCAAACCAGGCATACTGTTAAGGCATAAGTAACACTTATAAGTTGAATCCTGTATACCTAAACACAAAATCTGCTGAGTCAATCTCCTTTCCACATTTGCTGTTCTTGATGATGCCACCATTTCCAACAACTGCGCATTTCTTGTACTGCGATTTGGTGTACGGCATATCCTGGATGACACAGACACATAGGTAAGGTCAGACAGACAGCGTAAGAGGGGTAGAAACTAGATCCATCCATCAGGGTAGCACAATAATACACTAGGCTTATGAATGAATGTACTTCATTCACAAACAGGTCATATACACTCACATCTGGGAACATCTTGAAGACCTCGGTGGTGATGGGAAGGATGCCACTGGTGTCCACCTCATACCTCAGCTTGGTTCCTGCAGGGGTGTTCCTCTTGGTGGTGAACAGAAAGGAAGGAGCGTTACAGCACCGAGACAGGGACATCCTGTTGGTGGAGAGCAAAGAAAGGGGGAGAGTTAGAATGAAACAAAACCCCATATAAAAACCCACATGTACTTCAGAGGCAGAGACAGTTTATGTACAATATGCTATATAAGTCGAGGTCCATGTGTGATTCTTTTGGAGATACTATTCCACGTTGCTGCTGAGATTGAGTTGCCGCTTACTTGAAGTTGTTGGTCTCCACTTTGTTCTGCTCCCACTTGCACACTTGCAGGTTTCGCCATCTATCAAACAGCTCTGAGGTTTTCACCCTGACAGACAGAGAGGCCTGTGAAATGAGGCTAGATAAACCACCTCTCTGCAGGGTGAGTAAATAAAGCATAACATCATAAATTGCTTAAAAAGACAAATGGAGGGGGGCAAAAAGGAATCAAAAGGACTACAGTTATCACTCTGGTGGGGGTGCTATTGTATTTGATTTGATTAAATGTGTTAAGTGACAGCTTCAAGCGCCACTGGATCTAACAGTATCTGGGCACGGACTGAAGCACTCTTGTAAAGAGAAAGAAAACGGTGTTCAAATCTTGATTCTAGCTACCCTAGAGCTGACATTTCCTTCAGATGATTGGAAGATGTGATTTGCTCTGGGAGGCAGGGCTACTATGATTACTTTGACTGGCTGGCAGATTGACAGAGGCTGTTCTCTTCCACAGCCAGACTGGCACACAGCCCCTCGGCCACAATCTGTGCGATAATGAGGCCTGACAGCCCGAGGAACATAAGCCCGAGCACAAAAGGTCACGAGATAACGTTCATGTTCATAAACGACAAGAGGAAGGACAGTGTTCTGTTGGCCATGGCTGGGGGCCCGACTGGCCCCCATGAAGAGGGTAATGAATCTAGCTAATAGGCCGCCGCATGACTGTACTGTGACTCTTCTAGTTATTGTATACAGTTTAGAAAGTTTTCTTTCAAGTTCACGGTCGTTAGCCTCAGACTAAGAGATGAGAGCAACTACTTTCAGTTCAATAATTAAATTTGGTGGTAATCCATGTCATATGACTATTGCATAATATGAGCACTGTATTCTCCTTCAGTTCTGTTGCCTGCTGTCTATTAGTCAGTTGTGTGGCTCAATCAATGAAGGAAGTACTCGCTGTCCTATTTTGCTCAATAGCTCTTGGTTTCCATTATGGCACACATGAGCCATGGGAACGAAATCAAAGAAAGCAGTGAAGGTTGCGTACGTTTACATTCTTACATTCACTGCAATACAAATGTTTTTTAGGTCAACTAAATGTAGACTGTCTATCAATTAGAAACTGTCACGCCCAACATTCATTAAAAGCTGACTTTATATTTAGTAAGCCGTTAGTCATATATTGATACACCGGTATAGATGCTCTCAGCAAATGGTAAAGGAACCGAGGTAAAATGCTGTCATCATTCTATCGACGGGCCCTCGATTCATATATTTTTCTTCTTATGATACTTCTAGATTCTGATAAGGTTGTCCACCACTGATGTAGACTATATCGAACAGAAGTATTAACACTGTCGTTATATCGGCTGGGAAACACTCACATTGTCAGGACCTTAACATCCATAATCTCCTGCCTGAGCTCCTTGCATGCAGTGGAGTTGTAATCATAGGCTCCATCGTAAGTGTCCAGATACCTGGCGGGAAAGACACAGTCATCCTCTTGCCAAACTAGCCCACACACTAGGCAGCAGAACAACACAGTTGAGGAAATACAATAAGAGACAATGTTTTAGCTCTAAAACAAATCTATGACTTAACTTCATGAAATACGGGAATATCAATCTGACATTGTGGGATGGAAATGATGGAAGTGATGCAACTTGCTGTAGGTCACAAAGTGACAAGGTAGTGAGACAGTAACATACTGTGTGCTGGACACTTGCACCAGCTTCTATTGCATCTTAGTCTAAACCAATGTGATATACTTTACACTAACTAAAGACTGAGAAATTAAAAGTGCAACTTATTTTGAGTTAGGACGAGAAGTCACGCAATTAATTTACAACAACAGAAACAGAAAAACAGTCTGAAAGGGAGGAAGTGGTAGTTCTAGTGCCTAGTTTGTTAAAATGGTTCCTCTCTTATGTGTCTTTGTATTTTTTTGTAGGCATTTACAAATCTATGCTGCATAGAAATTATGTTATGATGACATGAAAATTTGACTCAACAGCTGATTTCTTTACATTTTGTTGGAATATATCGTGCATGCTCACACACATGCTCATGCACACATGTAATCATAATTCTCACTTTTGGAATTGAACCAATTAATCAGATTTTATTTAACTATTCTTGAAATAGGCCTAAAGATTGGAAATCTTCTTGAAGATATTTTAGACACAGAAACAACCCAATAAATCATCACACTGAAATGGCAACATTAATCAAAACCACATAAAAAATAACATGTTTAGTATGGTGGTGTGACTGTGTTGTGGTGGATCTGACACAATGACTTCTGTGTAAGACAAATTCAACATTTTAACATGACAGGAAGGGATTTTATTTTGTTTAAACTTTAAATTAAGTTGCCCATAAGTTGCCATTTATCTGTGCAATGATGCAGCATTTATTGCAGAACAACATTGTATTTACATGAGATCAGAACATGTGTGTGTGTGTGTTTTGGGTGGTTGCGTGATTGGGGAGTGGAGTGGGACGTTAATGGGAGGATGGAAGGAGGGAAGACCAAAACAGCCAGCTGTTCGTTGTGTCTGTGCTTACACCATGGTAGCAGTTTCGGCAGTGACAAGGGACTTTTCATTACGCTACAACAAATTTTGAAAAAACACTTTACAAAAATCACTCTTCTACTGACTAATAATCTCATTTTCATCAATGCACATTGCAGATGGGCAATGTGAGATGTGGGTTACCTGTTTTTGCTCATGTCACAGATCCGTGAGATCGCTGGACAACTTGTTTTCCAGACATTGACCACCTGAGCATAATTCTGGAGTTTGGCGTTCTTCTCTGCTTTCCCATTATATGTTATTAAACGTTAAAACGTGGTGCACTGACCCATCAGTGCATTCAAATTCAACGTCTATTGATTAGTGGATGCCATAGAGCTAGGGCAGTTTAAATGGCTTCTTAGCAGATTCCAGAGACCAAATGGTTGTATTAATTTGCCCCATTTTGTATCCCCAGTTGAATTCAAACCAAATGCTTAGTTGGAGGGATATAAAATGACCGTGGCAAAATGACTACTGGACAAAAGCCTCAGAAGGTTACTATGTCAAATGAAAGCAAAAGACTATAAAAAGGTGAGATGGAAGGTAAACGCTGTCCCCACAAAGACATTTTAAGATCATAGATCAACTCCTATCCTCCACATGCCTCCAACACCCCCAGTAAATCAGACCCTTCACATTATTACAGTGAAATACACGTTCAGTTACATTGCAATACAATTTGCTGGCTTTTGGCTTTAGCAATTCCATATATTAAACAACTGCTGAAATGTTATCAATAGTATGCAATTACAACATTGTTTCAATACACATCTTTGCTACACAGACATAAGGCAATAAATAGGCACTTAAGTTGCTAGAAATGTAACCTTTTACATCTCTACATTTTCACATCTTCCCAATTAGTCTGAAAAATTATTTTGTCTTATTGTGAAATAAAAGAAACCTTACCCCAGAGGGTTGCTCTCTTTAGCATAAATCCATAGTCTTCCTTTTAGGGTTGGGCAGAGAGCCACTGGGGTGGGAGTGTAATCTCCCTCTAGCTGCATTTAAATAGGCTTGTATTACATAAAGATATTGATCCATGCAGCAGCTTTGGTGAAAGCAGCTCTCTCTGTGGCGCCTTAGTTGTCGATTGAAGCGCTCTACAGGAACCTGGTAAGGAGCCAGTGTTTACTTTCTCTCTCGCCATTGGGTGGTGTTTAAAGTATTAAAATCTACTGACTGTTTGACAACTATTAATGAATATAATGTTTGAATGTGTGGACATTTCAATTCAATTCAATATCAATTCAAAAATATTATGCCTTTGCTATAGACCCATTTCTAATTTATATCTGAATCTGATGTTCTCCTTGGAATGATCAAAATAGGTACTTTTATTTCTCATTACCTGTTATGATGCTGTTGAGGAAAGGAAAGGGAGTTTGATGCCGAAATGGCAGCCATCACAGTGTGCATTTGGGTGAATGAATGTTGGGTTTGAGGAGTGTTTGTGATATCAGAGAGACTGGATGGAGTGGGGTATTTCGGCAGATGGATAATATTGCAAAAATATTACCTGTGGCTGTGGAAGTAAAGATGAGGTGAGATAAATAATAACAATAATAAAAGAACACAATGAGCAATACTGCATGCATGCATTAAAAGGAACAAGATGCTGGGATGAAATCATACAAGTAAGGAACGATGAAACTGGTTGTCTACATCCACATGATGATGCAGTGTATTTCTGAGTTTGTTATTGAGAGGACGGTTATAGCAGCATGTGTCCTGTATAAATTTGAATGAAACTTTATACTTCAATCTATTGACGCTTGTTTTAGCTAAGATGATGAAACTTTTGCAAGTGTTCTCTGGTCAGTTCTAGAGAAAAAACAGTACTTGAGATGAATATCATCTCTATGGCATCTTTGATAAACCATACCATGCTGGTTCAAGGCCAATCCATAAAGGACAGGCTGATGAAGAGTACTTGGAACCAGCATTTTACCACACTACTGACATGTACTCCTCGGGGCACTGGGGCCTCGGAGCTTTGGGGAAACCTGGCATGTTCCTGTCTTCTTGCAACAAGGAAAGCAAAGTGGAAAAAGGGTAATCCGGCTCGCAGAGAGAGACAATGCAGATGTGAGAAGGGGAGATAGGGGGAGCAGAGAGAAGTGTCCACACTATGTATATGGCATACACACAAGAATTGTGCAGAACACATGAGACACAGGCTGAGGAGGACAAGGCATTTGGAGATGGGTGCTGGATGGGACACAGAGGTACGAGGAGAAGCCAGTACATCAACAGGAGACCGTGGTTCAACCAGCTTCTCAAGGGGGATGGGGGTCAGGGTTCAGGGGGTCAAGGTGGAAGGGATCAGACAACATGCAAGAGCAAATCTGAAGTGCAACCACCACTGAAAAAATATATGAGAGTTTATCCCTTTCAGACTAATGGAAAAGAAAGAGGCATTCTTGGGTTTCTGTGATAGTACTTAAAATGCCTTCAAACTGGCCTACCTTTGAGAGCGTTTTTTTGTCTTCTTAATATCGGCTACGCAGGGCGTGATTATTACGGAGCTCTGTGAATCTGGCTGAAAATTCTGACGGAAACATCTGTTAACATGCAGACAGGTTAAGTTAGAGTTAAATGTGTGACAGGGTCCTGTGACATTATCACCCCTGCTAACTTGTTAAAATGCCAACCTGCAGATTTCAAAACAAGTAGAAAAAAAGTGCTGTGCTTCATGTTCTCTTACTCTACTTGTACGCATCAGCGGCCCAGTCCACACATGCAGGGCTGGGTCGTCACTATGATGGATTTAAAACTTGCGTTCTCTTTCACTCTATCTCTCTCTCTCTCTCTCTCTCTCTCTCTCTCTCTCTCTCTCGCTCTTTTTTTCTCAGAGGTGTTGTGCAGTCAGTCACGCTGGACAGGTACCTTTTCCTCCCACTTCTTGCAGGCTTCAGAGCTCCATCGTCCGAGAAATTAACAGGACCGGTCCAATTTCCTGTCTCGTCTCCTTTGAGTCGGCTAAACTGTTGCGCACTAGTAAGAAAATGAGTCAGTTTATTTGGGATTTATTGTCCTTATGGTGCAAACGTCAAACACATACAATCACGCCCATTCATTCACTCACAAAACTCACACGTGTGCACACACATGCACATAAGGGGGGGGAGGTCAGCTTTTGGCTCAAGAAAAACAGTCATGGTATGACACCAAACATGGTTAGAATGAACGTTAGGTAATGACACCGACACGGCTAGAATGATTCATTTATGTTCTGCTGGGATGTTGCCACTATCCTGAATGTGACAAAATATAAACATTGTGCAATATAGGCTTGCAGGAATGTCAGCGTTATGATACACTACGCTAAAATGCCTTAAGGGGGGAACAATGATCGGTGCCAATGTTTAATTTTACTGTGAATGTCAAATTGCTTCTAATTAAATTTGCTAAGTGTAGATGATATCATAAAATAGCTGATTTACAACATCTTTCATGCATGTTTTAATTTAATAAATATAAGATTGCATGCAGTTGAAGATCAAAGTGAATTCATCAGAAGGGGCCATCTGGTGCAGTTGGCTCATAGCCCTTAAATGCCCTCTGTTTACACCAACTAACTCTATGGAGACGTGGTGCGGTGCATGTGGGTTCTGAGCCCCGCTTTGGGTTGATCTTCTGCATTTGTATAATATGTGTGAAGTATTATCATCTGCAGTGTTCGGTAGCAACACCTTTACAATGTGCAGAGAATCCAACAGAAGAGTTTCTGACATTTATTCTCGTGTGACTCATTTTCACATGAGGAACATTGTGGGTGTGCTAAATGTGGCAGGTGAAGAGATCGTACCTACACAGCCTTCTCTAAGTGCACCGTGTGATAGGCCACACACCACTAAGGGCCCCGCGTCAATACTGATCTGCAGCCCCATTTGGTTTCTCTGAGAGCCACTTACACATCTCAGTAACTCTGTCCCTGAACATGTTGCAAAACAGAGTAAAATCAGACATGGACTTCAAGCTTTTGGCATCAGGACGTGTGCCTAAAAGAGGCCAGATACCTGTTATATAAAATGGAAAGCTAACCACACTACACATAACATTGATCCCAATCATCACCAAAACACTATGCCTATTGAGGCTTGATTTCTATCTGAAATGCAATGTGTTGAGCAGTGAACGCAGCCCATTCATCACTCAGTTATAATCATAGATCAAGCCGTGGGTCTACACGCACAACAAGCACAAAGCCGCTCTGCAGTATGTAACATACTCTGACATTAATTGAACCATAGAGAACAACGTGGACTATGTTGCTATGCTATTATGGCTTTGAGGGTAGAGCAGGTATGTATTGACTGAGATGTCCATTAATGTCACAGGGTTATTATCTTTTCCTTAAGTGCTTACCCAAAGAGAAAATTCAACCACAATTATGCCCAGGTACATTATTTATAAGGACATTATAGTTAGTTCCCTTCATATCTCAATCTTGTTTCCTCTCTAGATCAACAGATATGTCAATGTGTTTATGTGGGAAATACAATCCACATAGACGAGACATCAAGAAGGGCTCATTTCTTCAACAGAGTCACGTACACAGCCGCCCACAAATTCCAAATCCACTAATTTCTGATTATTTCGTTTTTTTGTCTGTTGAGTTTCCAGCTCCCACAGGAGCCCTCGGTCCTACTTGAGGTTATTTTTAGGCATCGCTCTCTTCAAGTCAAGTGGAGTGCCTTTCGTTACAAAGTGGGTCACTCGCTGTGTATTATTTAATAAGCTGCCAACTCCTTTCCACCCCGCCATTTTATGGTCCTATAATCTCAATCACTGCCTGCAACTTTACCTGTTAATGTCAGAGGAGGCAGGCACGGGAGTGGATGTGTATGACACTCAACACCCCGTGGAAAATCATGACCGGGTTTATCAAGTATAACAATGTTCATTACATTGTCTGACGTTAATGGGCATGTACGTGTCAAATTGTGCTCTGCATCCTCATCCATCTAGAGAAGGGAACTTTGACCACCATTGTCATCTGGGACCGCCGAACACACAGAACACCCAAGGCGTATTGAGTTTATGTAAGATGTTACTCCCAACGTTGTCCTGAGCTCTGTGCCCCACATGTCTCCTCTTCTGCCTTTCTAGCCAAGCAGCTTCTGGTAATTTGCAGATATGGTTTGCTGTGAAACCAGGAGACATGAGAGCATAATGATAAATTCCCTGCCTGCATGTTTTCAGACAGACGGTGCTGTTGGGAGGGTGTGGCTGGACCCATGGACTACAACTGGTGGTTAATGCTTGGGGAGATACCATAAAGTGACATCATTTAAAAGGCTGGCTCATTCTCTCTCTCTCACACACACATACACACAGTCTTTTTTTTCTATCGCTCTTACTCTCAATTTCTTACTCTCATTTTTTCATTCCTCTCTCTCCTTCTCACTCTCCCCATTTGCTCTGAGGTGTGTGCAGACAGAGTGTAGCAAAATGGCTGCCGCTGAGCCCACTGGTTTCTGTTGTGTAGCTTGTTCCCCTCTCTCCTAGGAGTGCTAGGAGTAGGGGCACAGGCAGAGGTGTGTTTTGGGGCTGAATTCATGCATCTCACCAGGAAAGGCCTGGATGCCATGCATCCACATAGTATCATCAGACCAGCCCAGCAGGGTGGCAGTGGAGGGGAGTTGTGGGAAGCAGTTAGATTGCAGCACATGTATGTTTGCTGTGAAGCAAAACCATAATGTACTATCTGTAAAATATCTGGAGGTGGGGATAAAGTTTTTATTATTATTCCTTTTTGGATTGAGTTTGTTTTTTCTGCATTTATGCACTTTTTTTAAGAACACCTATAGACATCCCAGCTTCTCAGCATCTGCTCATCTCACAATGAATTTAGTCTCAGAATGTGTTAATTAAAAGGTTTGTAGGCCTTTTTGGCACAAAAAAAGTCATGAATAGGTTTAGTTGAATGCAATAGTATTATACAACTCAAGAACCCTTATGAGAGAGATAAAAATACTGTTGCAGGTTCTGCAGTGGCTGTGTGTGCAGCCTGGAAAATTTTTATATTTGACAGAGACCAATAAGAAATACACATCATCTTTAATATGTTGCTGATAGGATATTTATAATAATCATCAGTTGTAATAGATTTCTGCTGTATTATATGAATCTGATACCCTTTGTTAGATGTAGGTATGACCAGTCAAGAAGGCTGAAACGGAAAATCAAATAAAGATCTTTAAAAAGAAAGGGAAAACATTACCATACACAGCTCGAGCACTGTGTATGGTATGAATGTGATGCTTCATTTTCAGAAAATATCAAAAAAAAATCTAATGAAAATAGTTAATATGCCACTGGAAAAAATGGATGGCTAATTGCTATTGTTCTTTTCAGCCATTAAAGCTTGTTTTCCCCCATACAGTACATCCCAGCCAAAAGGCTGCAAAACATCTATTTCATCCAGACTACTCCCACATTTACACTGAACAATTATGAAATTTACATTATTGTGATAAAAACTGAGCAATAAGCCTACTACAATATGGCAATTAACGCATGCTTTTAAAAGCTGAATATTTACCTCACAGTGTATAAACATCTATAAGGCCTGTCCCTCAATTGTCTGTTCCTAGGACACAAAATTCATCAACACTTACCTCTTAATGTAGTTTTTTCCATAGAGAATCTGTTGCAATAGTGTGACGAGTCCAAATGCGCAAATAAATATGAAACAAAGAGACCTATTGCCGAGTAAATCTTTACTCGACGTTGGGTCGGAGTATCCCATTCTTCGGCGCAGCATCCGCGGGTAGGTACCAGCAACCCCAGGTTAGGTTTCTCCCTCCGCTGCATTCAGGACCAGTAGCACAGGTTTCTTGTAATCACTAGAAAGGGCATTGTCCATCACTTCTCTAGGTTATTTTACAGCTCAGTGCCCACAACCTTAATGGTCTTGTTGAGAACCATTGCTATTTATCATCAATTGTGATCTTAAATGTGGTCCAGAAAGAGCATTAGTCTTATGTTCAATCAAAGCAATTATATATCGTAAATATCGTCTACCTTCATATATTTTGCAAGCGGATGGCTTGTAAAAAAATGTCCCGTAGGAAATACTTGAAACCTATCGGGAATCCTGCGCTACTCGTCTCGACGAGGTGCAGTCGCTCGGTCGAAGGCAGGCAATGCAGATATTATCCAGTATTGATACGCGCTTCATATACAGAGAATAAAACACTAATTGGTAAATCTTTTTTTAGCAAAGGTTTCAGTGTTAAGCGCTATTTCTTTTCTAATTGTCATGAGCTATGAGCGATAGAAACAAATAAATCCTTGACGCTCCATCTCAAATCCGAGCACAGTGGCGCGTGACTGAAATGTAAATGCAAGAGGCACTGGTCTGTGGTGCTGATGATGCGCCTCTTCCAGCCTGGCAGCCGGGGGCGCGCCACGTTTCATTAAAGATGCTCCACACTCAGCCAAAACCCAAGGTCATGGTGTCCTATCCAAGGACACACCTGCGACGCACCGTCAGATGTCATAAAACGGATTCGTCTAAATATCCACCTCTCCTCCTGTCGTTGGTAAAAGGTTGTGTTTACTAGAGCCAGTCTCTAAAGTGTGCCAAGTAGCCTATGGCTTTCTGCTGTCAGCAGTATCGACAACGAATCTTTCATTGTTGCATAATTTCTCCATTGTCAGACTTGGCCTTAACCACAAAATATATTGGCCTGAAGATGTGTTTGTCAGTTGCTCTTATAGTGTGGCATAGAATAGAATAGAATAGAATCATTATGATTTGATTTGTGTAGGCACAATAAACCTGGGTCAATGCTCTCTCTATGACAAGAGACCTAAGTTTTTCTAATAAGTTGTTTCTTTATACCCAAATGTGTAGAACGTTATTAATTTACATCTTTTCTTTAGGTAGTTTTTTTATTATCATATTTTATGACTGTGTTTTTTTAACACTATGCTATAGTTTCAAACTCTGCATCAGAGTGTCCTATTGGGGTTAAATACAATGTGGATGCAATACAATGGGGATCGGCTACTGACCAGTCTCCTTTGTGTGTCACAGTAAACTGAAACTTTGGGTAGAAGTGAGTCCCACTACAGCCAGGGTATCCATCAACAGCCATAGGTGGTCATGCTGAAGTTGCCTTGCCCAGGCAATAAGCTCCTATTGTCTCATTCATTGTAGATCACTCTGAATATATAGGCATCAAATAAATGCCCCAAATCCCCCACAATTGATGCAGTTACTCCTTGAGCCAATCAATAACAATCACAATCAAGTAGCAATTACATCACCCTTTGTACGTACATTATGTGTATCATAGAGAAGTGCATCTCCCCTTGGGCTGCTAGGTGTTGAAAGGGGAAAAAATTAAAAGGCCATAGGGGGAAAAAAATTGGAAAAAAAAAAAATAAGTAAACTTACATTCAGGAATTTAATCTTGTTGAAGATCATTAGACTGCTTTATCACTTTTTAAAACTTCATTTTTGTATGCTTATTTATTCATATTCTATGTCTGAGCAATCAATGTTATATATTATGCATTGCTCTAAATGTAATAACCTGACTTTTGTGCTATGTCAAATGGTTTGTATAATTTCACAATAAAAACTAAACATTCTCCTAAATTCTGTCAAACTCTTGGTGGTGTCTGAGACCTTACACGGCAGATGAACAAACAAAACAGAAGATGTAGCGCCCCCCTTGGCCCAATTACTGTAATTTTGTAAACGCCAGACCACAACATGCATCATTCCTCCAAGTTTTGTTAAAATGCTGTATGAGATGTTTGTCCAAATATGTATCTATACACATATATATGTTTATATGTATATATGTATATTTTCACACACATATATAGGCCTATGGGTGTGTGCTCTTAAAGAGAATACGATTTCTTTAGTTTAAGTTTAAAAATATATATATAAAATATATAGAAATATATATAATAAATGATTAAATTGATATGTCCCCTGAATCCCTGGTCATAATATGATTTTACATTTATAAGGTCTTCATATCGATGTGTTCCACAACTACGGTGTCACATTTCTATGTTACACAGGAAGTACAACGGAGGACATCTAATGCAACCCAAACTCCCCTTCCGTTCTCTTTTCCCACAGCCACCGGACTAAAATGGTATGGTGGAACGTTGGCAGACAGAAATCGCTTAACATCCACTTAATGTGTAGTGTATCTGACATGGATTGTTGATGTTTTACTAATTGCAATATGTGGTTGTCGTTTGGTTGAAGTATTGTTGAGGATGAAACTGAATTTTGGTCCTAATCACCGTCACATCCCTCCAACGCTTATTTGCTAGCTCTATGTAGCAGTGAATAGGAAAGTTTTCATTCATATGTACAGGTTACGGGGGGGAAACTGGCTACTTACGTCTTTTACCGACAGTAACGTTAGCTGTTTGCTTTCGGTTAAATTTGGTTAGGATACTCGTTGCTGGAGTTGGCAAGTGAAGTAGTGGGTAAGAAGCAACCGGCTAACGTTTGTCAGTTCTTAGTAGCCTACCTGTTTCAGTTAGCTCAAGTAGCAAGCAAGTCAACTTTAGCTAACTGAAACTTGCTACAATTTCTTGGTATGTCTAAAGGCTATTGACCGGGGAACCAGCGCCCAACCCTCTGTTGCTTCTGTAATATTTCTAGGTTTAAATAGTGTAACAGTTATGAGACTGTCATATCCGTCATTGGTGTTTGTGTTGCATCCTATGCATCCAACAGAACATGATGTTGAAAAAAGGTGTACATTGATTGCTGCTGCAAGAGTCTTGTCAGTGATGTTTCTAAATACAAATGTCTGAACAAATGATTTCCTGTGATTCTTACGTTATTACTGAGACAAGACTCTGTAGCAGTATTGTATTCAGAGTTGGAGGTGAGCTGCAGCACTTGTGCCTGACTTCCGATCTCTGCATTTCAGACAAAGGGGACCTCATCCTTTGGTAAGCGGCGTAACAAGACGCACACCCTGTGCCGTCGTTGTGGATCAAAGGCCTACCACCTGCAGAAGTCCAGCTGCGGCAAGTGTGGCTATCCCGAGAAGCGCAAGAGAAAGTGTAAGTCATCTAAACGTGTCCAGTATTCAGCCGTAACCATATTGGTAATGTGGTGACCCTGAGAAGATGGGGCAAATGTGCTTGCTTGCGGTACTTATTGAGTGTTTGCAAGATGGATATATAGATGCAAGAGCACATTTTAACAAATTGCCTCAAGTGTGTGCTACAAGTGTCTGCACAATACAATTTGTCTTGACATAGCCAGATATGACATGGTTTGAATACCATATTGAAGTACAATGACGTGTTAATATGCTTTGTAGACAACTGGAGCGCTAAGGCCAAGAGGAGGAACACCACTGGAACTGGCCGTCTGAGACACCTGAGGGTTGTCTACCGCAGATTCAGGTAAGTTGTGAGGGAAGAGATTCTCTTCAGTGTGCCTGCTCAGAGCCGTAGGACTAGTCAATGCTGTTTTACTGGGAGACAGAATGTGGGTGCAGAAGTTATGGGGGTTGTACTGGAAGTCCAAAAGTTCAGACATTGTTCTGGTTGCACGGTTCCTACGGTCATGGAATTCCAAAGTTTTGCAGGCCTGAAATGTGCATATAGTGTCGTGGAAAATGTTTCCAACCAGTTAAATGTATGTCAAGCTTTGCTGCCAATTTTCTTTATAGTATCGGTCCTAAGTGATAGTTAATTTTGCAGTGCAAGTTTGTTGCTATCTATGTTGTATGCTAGTCTGAACTGAATGAACCCTTACCACTGCCGCCCCTTATCGTGGGACACTGAACAGTCAATTAAACTGAATAATTGTCTGTGCTGTACTCATCGCTGTGCAAGTCTAACAGGGTGTTGGTCACTCTACTCTGACTGATTGTGGGTGGTGCAAGATGCTCCGATTGCAAACTTGAAAATTACTTCAGAGCTTCCTCCTTTAAATCCTGTAGAATTTTAAATTAAAGTTGTACAGAACTGGGAAGCGTTGACTGGCTAATCAACTTGTCGTCCATTTTGTACTTACCAGAAGAACTACTGTTTGTGGATGAACTCGCATCAGTAGGGAAACAAGGAAGTGCACAAATCTTATTGGCTAACAGCAGATGACCACAAAAAGTTCCGTTGTGGCCAACTTCATTCATTCAACAAGCTTGTTGACATCCACAAATTGGCCAAGGTTCCCTGGCTGCTCAGCTCTATAGGAAATTAATGGATGCCCAGTGACTTATTGCTCGCTGTGTGAATGACCCGTAAATGCTATTGAAGTTTGTACGATCAAACGTTGAGCTAGTGCCATCTCAGCCTTTTCCCTCAGTTGGGGTGAAGGGTGCCTGGTTCAGACTTCCAAAAAGTGCATAAAATGTCAATCACATTTGTCTAAACGGACCATGCAGCGTAATCAAAGTGTTTTGTAGCCAAAGAATTGTCCAAAAAGCCCCATTGTCTTTAGCTGACTGTTGTTTTTGAAAGTGTAAATGATCGCTTGGTGTGCTGCACACAAGAAACAGTTGTATAAACTGCATCATCTGAATATGATATTCGGATTTGGGAGCATCCCTATTGGCAATCTGTCAATGATCCCATTATGAGAATGGTTGTCAATGCTGCTTACCAGTGATGTTGAAAAAAAATGTCTGAACAAATGAGATCACTGTGATATCAGTATTTTCACTGAGGTAAGCTTCATTGTCATAGACGCACCCTGACATGAAAATGGTCTGGGTCACTGGTGTTCTGGATACTTTAGAATTATCATATCTGACTGTTACTATCAACTGGATGATATCTAAAGAAATGCCACACCAAAACTTAAAATGGTAATACAACTTGGAGCTTGGCTCTTCCACTGTTAAATTCTATTGTGCAATAAATCATGTTTCTCTTTCTTTTTATTCTACAGGAATGGGTTCCGGGAAGGCACTACTCCTAAGCCCAGGCGTGCTGCAGTGGCCGCCTCCAGCTCTTCCTAAAAGACACACTTTTGGTTAAATAAATGTGCTGTTAAGTTGAGTTTCAGTCCTGTGTCTTTATTTAAGTGTGGTTGGCCAATGCTGGCCTGATTCTTTATATTTTTATATTTTGACAGAGCCTGATCCATTATCCAGTGATGGTATTGCTTGACTTAATGTACACAAAGCATTTTACCTTTCCTATTCACTTACAGACATGCTAAAAGCTGATCATTACATCTTTATGCCATAACACCTGCACCATCCTTGATCCTCTATTGGCGAGTTAAGACAGTATGCCAAAGTAACTAAAGACAAACTGAAATGCTGGTTTCCAGAAGCATGAACTATTACAATGTTGGGCCTTTTTTCTTAAGGAGATCGACAGTATCTGATAAATTTGTGCCAATGAGACTGAGGCTAGCTCATAAGCTTGTAATCGTCAGTGGTGTAGCAGTAACAAAGATCAACCAACCCGTCCTGTCTGTACAGTGTGAGGAGCACTGGCAAGAACCACGAAAGAATGTAACAGTTTGCATATAAGGGCCCACTCTTGGAACATTGCATAGAAGTGAAGCTGTGTATTGACCTCATGACTAGACTAGAAAACTGCATTTCTCCTGCAAGGGATGGTAGAGACGAGTCAATTCAATACCTGTAAATGTGTAAGTCATACAGATTTACTCTGCAATGTACTGAGCACTGAGTCACCTGCGTCCACTACTGAATGACTCCTGAACTGCAATGAGGGAGTTGGAGGCTTCAGCCTGGAATTTTGCATCTTCTAAACATCCTGGTGCTGGTTATTAAACTTGTTTCAGAAACCTTTTTTTTTTCTCATTTTATTTTGATTTCCTGGCACCTGCCCATACAGTCAGTGGCAAATCGCCCTGGTGAGTCACTGCGCTGCAACCTCAACTACAGTAAATCAACGTTTTTCCTTAGGGTTAGTAAGCTTTAATCACAGGTAAGTCCTGCTTCAAGGGTTTTAGACTTTCTCAACATGTTCCTTAGTATTGGGCCAGTTTCCTCTGATGCCAAAATATTTCTAAAGAACTTTCCCACACCCATTGACTTCAGTGGGAAAGGATCATAATGGGGGAAAAAAATCAATCATGGCTTTATTCCACCACTTTATTTATTTGATAATATATTGCCTAGCATTGTTTAACACCTGCACTTGATTTGAATAATTGTGTTCATAGGGAGTTGGCAAAACGCATTTTGAGGTTTTTTTTGTTTTTTTTTCTCAAAACAGTCGTACATTGGCTACTACTACTGTTTCCTGCTGTGATGATAATGATGCTTTAAAGTTTCCACGGTAACATTGCGAATTCCAGTGGTTAAACATTGTGGGAAATAAACAGGATGTGTACTCCAGTCCAGTGTTTTTCTATTTTTTGTAGCAGCTGAGGGTAATGGTGATTTTGGCTTGACATCCATTCCTTCCAGTTTGAATTCTAGGGCATGCTTCCACACAAAATTATTATTGCTTGAACATGACACTGGGATAAAAACACTAATTATTGAGCCAGTACTTGTTTTTTGGGGGAAATGATTAAAGAATATAGAAATATAGTTTCCCCCTTTGCTCTAGCAGTGGCCATTACAAAAAGCCCCGTTCCCTATAATCATGAAAAGAAAGAATTCAAAAAGAAAAAGAAACAGTTACAACTTTGGGGGTCAGTAAAGTACATCTAATGTAGTGCAATCTAACGTTTGGAAATGGACGACGATGTTATCTAGTATCACATCTAAATCCTCATACCTCTCGGCCTTCTCTTCTGCCTTCCACATTAATCCACATGACCAGAGGAGTTACAGCGCCGCCCTTCTTCATCCATCCAGTCCGTCCTCTGGTTCAGCCTTGTGGCCACTGCTGGTGCTGCTGCAGAGTCACACTTAACATAATAACTGTCTAGATGGAGAGAAGAGGTTTTTGTAATGCTGTGATTAAAAAGTGAAAAAGGAAGGTGTACAACAGTGACGGGTATGCAATCATAGTGGGAGTGCACGCGGGGCGCAGACGATCTCTCCCTCTCTCTTTACCGTTTTCACACCAGCAGGGGGCGATGAAGAATCAAAGAATCATACTTGAGTCACTTTCCCAATTTCTATGTCTGGCGTCTGTCGCAGGTACGAGCACGGTGGTGGTGGACGGAGACGAAGTCAGCGTACGTGTCGGCCAGTCTCTCCTCCGTCTCTTCGGCCACGCTCCCCATTAACTATCCCGCATCACCCGCAGAGTGAATATTTCTGCACTTCCAAAGCAGTTTTACGAGCTGGAATAAATTTTTCCTGAACCGAGACTGCTGTAATGAGATGTAAGTATTTGTGACTGCTGCCTGCGCTTACTCGCATTTTATTTTAATTGTTTGTTGTTGGATTCTTAAGCCTAAATTGAAACTATGCTCTACACTTGAAGCCTCTGTCCTAGGATCAGTTTGTGCGCTTCTCCTGCTGTTGCGGGAGCCTGCGTGCCGGGGTGATGACGTTACCTCCAGCACAGGTAGGCAATAACTCATGGAGAAAAACGGGTTTTGAATGATGTAAACTGCTTTGCCCCTCGATCCTGAATCAGTGTTTAATCATTATATGGTGCCACAGGTCAGAGGCAGTAAACTAATAGTGTGTGCATGAATGTGCATGTATGAGCCTTCCGTAGACGGATGGTGTCTTCCGTGGAATCTCAGTGGACAAGTCTAGACTGCTGTCTTTGTAGATAAGGTTCACTAGAAGTCCTGGAAGTATTAAATCTTATTTTTCTTAAGCTGCTATTGGGGTAAGATAGTTTTACTTGTCCATAATGCCTATATATATATGCCTATAAAGTTGTTTCAAGAATTTATTTTAATCAAATAACATCTGCCATTTGTCATTTGTTTCAAGAAGATTCACAAAGGTGAAACTGCAGTGACAGTAAGTCATGGCATTGGTTTGAAGGAAACAAGGTTTTAAGACTCAATAGTGGACTAAATGACTTGTTAAAGTGGATATTCTTGCAGTGCACCCTAGAACAGATTGTTCCTGTCTGATCTGTAAGCAGAGCTATGCAGCCTAGGAGAGGTATTCCCATCCCCTCACAACCCTTACATACACAATATCATCCTGCCCTCAGGCCAACATAATCAGGTCCCACAAGTTTAAACAAAAAGACTGACCACCTCATTCATATCAGCTGACATGTGTTTAGGGATGTCACTATGTTCTTCCAAATGTTTGTGTGTTTCTGGATGACCTGTTGTGTAATCTATCTAATGAATGAGTGAACTGTAGTTTACTTTATGTAATGAATGAGCACTGAATGTATTGTCACACTTTCTGCACTGCTGATCTTCTTGATGTGCAAGACAAATACCCATTGGGGCTAAAAATGATCTATAAATTGTCAGAAGACTTTTTTTTTCTTAACCTTAAAATGGAGTCAGTGAGTCGTACCAGTTTATATAGAAACAGTTTTCCTTCTATCTACTTGCAATTTCAAAATTTTGATCCCATACTCGGGGGTATGTAAAGTCTAGTCTATTTCTCTCATGCGTGGGCTTTGAGCTTGGTGAATCAGATAGTGAAGTTTCCTTATGTTTATATAGCAGTAAGAATGTAGAGTTTCAGAGTTTACCACAAAGGAGGAGGGAGGGAGAGGGAGAGAGAGAACCATCCTTGTAAAAGTGAAGATAAACTATCTGCTCCCACGGGTACTTTATCTTCACTTTTACAAGGAAGGGGCTGGCATGGGCAGGTAGAGGCATGTCTCTGTTTGTGTTAGGGTGTGGATAAGTGCACTATCAACAATGCTTTCCATCACTGATGCTGAACCATTACCCACTCCATGGATTTTATTTTAGCTGTAGTAATCCCCAAAATCATAGCTGGATCATCATTTTGCTTATTTCTTGCTACATCCTGATAAAACAAGTCAACACAATTCATATAATGTGCACATCTGTAATGCCACACCCCGAACACTTATGAAATATTATGAACCCACATAACCAGAGGAATGTCTGACACAAACAATCTAACCTCCCACCATAAATCAAGAGGATTTAATATTTTCCCCTGAAACTAACACATATTAACTTGCCTCATCCATTTCATATCTGGTCAGTACATTAGTTAGACAGCTGTCTCTCTCTCTCTCTCTCTCTCTCACTCTCTCTCTCTCTCACTCTCACTCACTCACTCTCTCTCTCTCTCGCTCTCTCGCTCTCTCTCGCTCTCTCTCTCTCTCTCTCTCTCATGTAAGAACAAAGACATTTTTATGTGGCAGACCCGGCCGCCTGCAGGGTGCTTGCTTGTCCACATGAACTCACTGGAAATTCAGATTATCAGATTATGTGTTTCACATATCAAAGATGCATACATACGACACAGTGATTCATGTTTCCACGAGTTAGAATCATGTTAATGTATATGCCTGGCATCTTAAAATCCAGAATTAATCCAGATTATTTCTAGTCTGGGGCTACAGATGAATCCTCTGGGAAGTTATTGTCCAGGAAAGAGGGTCACAGTCATAGTTCATAGTTGAGTCGATGTTTCATTTTCTTTTGAATCTTTTATGATGTCAGAGCTTCATATATTATCAGAGATTGCATGCATTCGTTTCTGTTGACTTAACTTCAGAGTATCGTTTTTTTTAGCATTGTTTTGAAATGAGTTCTTGTTGTTTTCCACAGTGAACCCTTGCTGTCATTTCCCCTGTCAGCACTGGGGTGTTTGTGTCAGGTATGGTGTAGACAAATATGAGTGTGACTGCACTCGCACCGGCTACTACGGAGAAAACTGCACTATCCGTGAGTTAGTTATCCTTACGGGATCAATTCTCATATCCTCTTTTATTCTTTTATATTTAGAGGAATGTTATGTATCTCTGCTATTTCCTTTTGCGGTAGACATAAAGGATTAGTTGGTAAGGTGATATTAAGTTGTTATTTTCTTTGTTGTTAAATCAGGAAATGGTGCAATATTTCTTGGTTTACAAAGTAGCTCCTACTTTGTCTTTGTCTAACCTCCCACCTACTTTGTAGCTCCTACTTTGTAAGCCAAATAACTTGCCAAATAACTGGCAAGTTAGTATAACAGGAATACAATTGCCAGGAAAAGGAAAGGTGGGCCAGTATTTCCAGTAACCATCAAACAGTGCAGTTCATAATTACATGTGAAGTAATTGGCTCCCAGTTATGCAGTTACATCACAGTCACCAGGCAGAACAGAGGTCATGTACCAGAAACAGAAAGAAGGAAAGAGAGGGAGAGAGGGGTAAAGAAGGAATCAAAACCAGGAAATGGAGAACTGGAGTTAATTGACATTGATTTGTTAAAATAATACTGTTACTTCTACATCACATAGCTAGTTCATCAAGTTTTTCAAATGAGTCATCAAATGTGACTCTACACACACAAACTAGACAGAGCATCCTTATGGAGCTTTCTCATGCAGCTTGAGGCTAAGCCCCAAAGTGTGGGATGCAGTACAACCGGTCTAGCTTGTTGATAGCCAGTCAGGTAGGGGTGGGCGGTATAACGATTGAACCGGTATACCGGTAGAAATCCGGTATACCGGCTACCTTTAGGCTCTTTGAATGTAAAAATACTTTTTCAAATTTACAAACGTAACACACAAAGCTAGCGAACTGCGCGCTGCCATTTAAAGATAATAAACTAGTTTGTGGAAAAAGACGATGTGAAAAAGTGAGTAGTGCAACGTAAACTTCGATGTAAACAGACGCATGCTTTCTGAAGATGCATGGTGAAATGGAGGGCAGCGAGCATGATGCGGGAGCTCCCGTTCCCGATGCAAACAAAGAAGAAGAATTAGTTAGAAAGAAAGGTGCTTCGTCCATCATCTGGACGTGGTTTGGGTTTAAAAAGTCGGACCTTGAGCAGAAAACTATTATCTGCAAGCAATGTCGAGCAAGAGTTGTTGCCGGCGGTGGTAACACGAGCAATCTGTTTTATCACCTCAAAACAAAACATGTCCGCGAGTATGAAGAGAGTACTAGGATGCGCGCAGACAAGCAGTCCCTCCGCAAGTGGTGCTAAACGAAAAACCACAACGCAGACGTCGCTAGCCGAGTCATTTTCCAGCAAGCGGTGGAAGGACATTACACATTCCATAGCGGAGTATCTATGTAAGGACATGGTTCCTATACAAACAGGTTTAAGGCATTGATCAAAACACTGGATCCGAGGTATGTGATGCCAGGTCGAAAACACTTCAGCCAAACTGGAAAAACGTTTGCATATAATGTGCTATTTATCTTTATAATTATTTTCTTGGCATGTTGCCTAACCTTTGAAGTTTTTGTTATATACAGTAGAAGTTATTTGAAGTATTGGAATACTTGAAATTTACATTTTTATGTTTATTTATTTTATTTTATTTTTTAATATTTCTTTGTATTGTTCAGAACCTATTTTGGAAAAAAGTTTGCATATAAGGTGCTATTTATATTTAATACAGTGCAGTTTTGCACAATAAAACATTCATAAACACTTAAGTTCAATGTCAATTTTGTCATAATATACAGATTACAGAATACTAATGGAAGAGCCCAGTAGAAACCTCATAGTTAACCCCCCGGGAATAAACTGTTACCATCCCAGAGTCTTGTACTTCTCCTAAAGCATTTTTTAAAATTATTATTATAAGAAAAACAAATATACCGTGATATATACCGTTACCGTCCAAAATTCTAAATATACGGTGATATAAATTTTAGGCCATACTGCCCACCCCTACAGTCAGGTATAATCTTTGAGATCAGTTGCTTTAGTGCTATTAATAATCAATAATCTTGATGATGCAATTATCACTTTGTTTTGTTACACCAACAGTGTTTTAATATCCCAGCCACAAAATGTCCCTACCTACCGTAACAGTGTGATCATTGTGTCGTGTATTGTCCAACCACAGCGCAGTTTTGGTCCCAAGTGCGCCAGCTCTTGAAGCCCAGCCCACATGTGATCCATTACATCCTGACCCACTTCCACTGGCTCTGGGACATCATCAACTGCACCTTCCTGCAGGATGTTCTGATGCGGCTTGTTCTGACAGGTCCAGAATGAACCATTATAGCTTGATGAAATTCTTTGTGTCTCTTCAGTCTGTTATATATATTTTATATATATCCAATAACCTTCATTTTTATGTTATTTCTTCGTATGTACAGCGAGGGCCACCTTGATACCCAGCCCCCCCACCTTCAACTCCAAGTACGGCTACCTTAGCTGGGAAGCCTACTATAATGTGAGCTACTACACTCGTATCTTGCCCCCTGTGCCAGAGGACTGCCCTACCCCCATGGGGGTCAAAGGTTAGACATGTCATCTACATGGTGTCATCAAAATCTGGAACCTTTTTGCAGCCTGATAATTGCTATATACAGTAATACTCTGATAATCTTCATCCCAATGCATCATGAAGCCGAAATGCACGTCAACGTGAGTAATATTAACTGTACAACCTGTTCTTTGCTCAGCGTTTCGTCGGTTGAATCTAAATCTTTTCCCAATGGTGACATCAATGCAGATTATTGACGTTGAAGAGTTGTGCAGTACAGTGTGCTGTGTTAACTGTATCAGTCATTTTTTGGCAGATACACTATTTCAGTATTATGACTAGAAGTTTGGTGTATCTGTGTTTTGCCTTATGGTGTGTGTGTGTGTGTGTGTGTGTGATGCTGTGTGTTTCTGCTCAGGCAAGGCTGTGCTGCCTGACCCTGAGCTGCTGGTTGAGCGGCTGCTGCAGAGAAAGACCTTCAGGCCAGACCCCCAGGGCAGCAACCTCATGTTCGCCTTCTTTGCACAGCACTTCACTCACCAGTTCTTTAAGACCTATAATCGCATGGGTCTGGGCTTCACCAAGGCTCTAGCACATGGGGTAGGTTTATTTATTTCCTTACCCGTATTAGTTTAGCAATAAAGCTTTGCCTTGAGAAAACCATTAACCATATCTGCTATTTGCCCTACCCCTATTCAATTGCTCTAATCATCTTCCTTGATTTCTTTCTGTATGTCTGTCTCTCCCTGTGTGGGGCGTGCAGGTGGATGCAGGCCACATTTATGGAGACAACCTGGCCCGGCAGCTCCACCTTAGGCTTCACAAAGACGGGAAGCTTAAGTATCAGGTGACAGAAATGCAAGAATCTGAACTGTGAACAGAGAGGTTGTATCCACCAGGGCTTATCACAACACGTCGTGTTGAGGGTTGGCACAGAGTTTAAGCCTGCGATCTTCATTTGTCCCTTTAGCTGTTGTAATCCATTTTATTTATTTATTGTTCATTTCCCAGGACAAAGTGGAGCAATGCTAAGTCTTGATTTCATCAGGATTCAACATGCTTCTGAACATGACTATGTTGCAATATGGAGAGGGTTTGGAATGACATTGAGGGGGAAAGAGAAGTTGCATATAACTATATACTGCATATTAAGATATATTTTTCGACCCATCTCATCCCATCAGTTGATTGACGGCGAGGTGTACCCTCCTACTGTAGCTGACGCACCCATAAGGATGAACTACCCGCCAGGTGTCCCTGATCAGAGCCAGCTGGCTATTGGTCAGGAGGTATATGGACTCCTCCCTGGCTTGGCGATGTATGCCACGCTATGGCTGAGGGAACATAACCGCGTCTGTGACATCCTGAAGGCAGAGCATCCCACCTG
Organism: Hoplostethus atlanticus; assembly: GCA_034670405.1. NCBI lineage: Eukaryota > Metazoa > Chordata > Actinopteri > Trachichthyiformes > Trachichthyidae > Hoplostethus > Hoplostethus atlanticus. The sequence continues at coordinate 2,939,464 of JAXDDX010000049.1, forward strand.
GGATGATGAGCAGCTTTTCCAGACCACACGCCTCATCATCATTGGTGAGCTGGACAGCATTTTAATGCCAACTAAAGTTTGAACTTGTTCACTCTTCACATCAGCAATAGGTTTGTATCATTTCAACTTGACTGACCTCACTCTTTTACTCTGTCCTCTCTTTGTGTCTGTGTGCTTTTCCCAGGCGAGACAATACGTATAGTGATAGAAGAGTATGTGCAGCACCTGAGCGGATACCTGCTGCGGTTGAAGTTTGACCCTACCCTGTTGTTTAACTCCCATTTCCAATATGGGAACCGCATAGCTCTGGAGTTCAGCCACCTCTACCACTGGCACCCATTGATGCCTGACAGCTTCTTTATTGATGGAGATGAACTCACCTACCCACAATTCATCTTCAATACATCTGTTCTCACACACTATGGTGTGGAAAAGCTGGTGGATGCCTTCTCGCGGCAAGTTGCTGGCCAGGTAACCCAGCCAACAGAAATATTACACACAGATGAAGCAAAGTAACCAAACCCAGACTCAGACATTGCGACTGACTGGTTTTTTTTCACATTTTTTCCCTGAAGAGACATAAGGAACATGCAAAAAAAAAAAAAATGGGTCCAATTGTATAATTTCCCAAGCGATACGTGAAGTTAGAAACATTTTGGCTGGAATTCTAGACGTGGCATTTCAATGAATCTAACTCAACCATACATTTAATTGGTTTGAACTCTCTCCATTCACATTGAATTAGGATTAATACGGTCATTTTTCATGCAGACAAAGAATACTTTACATACTTACAACAGTATACAACATGTCAGCGTCCTTACTCAGAGCTGTTAAAATCGCAAACAGTGATTTCTGCAGTTAGTCTGATTTGAACACCACTGTTAAGGTGCTGCAGCACAAGAAAGCCATAGCATTATTCCACTTGTGATTCTGTGTTCTACAGATAGGCGGGGGCCATAACATCAATGCTGTGGTGACCAGAGTGGCTGTGGGGGGTATAAAGGAGTCCCGGCAACTTCGTGTGCAGCCCTTCAACGAGTACAGGAAACGATTTAATCTTACGCCATACACATCTTTTACACAGTTCACAGGTAGGAAAAAGAGTTTTATGTACAGACCACACAGCATGAACGACCTCAAAACATCTTATTTATGACTTTAGCATGTGCATGGGAACAGCTAGACATACATTCTTGGAATGCTTGGCCTCAACTCAGTTTCGGGCAATTTCAAAAGTGGATACAAAGAAGAATGTGGAATGCTGGTGGTGGAAATGGATAGGAAGAAAATGAAAATTGTATAAAATTGTTCAGGTTGTGGTTGTGTTGCGTACTGGATCGCTTGACATTTATTGACTCGGGCCATTAAATGTGTTATTTTCCTTTCGTGCTGGCTTCAGCGTTGTGTAGTTCTCCACATTCCTGAAAACCATATTCCCGGAGGGGTTTGTTGCACTGATAAGATGTACAATGTTATGCTCAGGTCCAGCTATGCCTATATGATATATGATGATAATAAATTAGTCCTTATGGGAAGACTCACGCTAAGGTATTTGTGGTCATGCACTGTACTGTAGATATTTTTATTAACTGGTTGGCAGGTTTTAGGTGAGATATTGATGGTTATCTTTTGCAGGTGAGGAGGAGATAGCCCGCGAGCTTGAGGAGATGTACGGTGATATTGATGCCCTCGAATTCTATCCTGGTCTCCTCCTGGAAAGAACAAGACCAGGGACCATATTTGGAGAGAGCATGGTGGAGATGGGTGCCCCCTTCTCCCTGAAAGGCCTCTTGGGTAACCCTATATGTTCTCCAGAGTACTGGAAGCCCAGCACCTTTGGAGGCCAAGTAGGCTTTGACATAGTGAACACTGCCACACTAAAGAAGCTGGTCTGTCTTAACTCCAGGACGTGCCCTTATGTGGCTTTCAGGATACCAGCAGAGGAACAAACACAGAGAGGGAAAGATGACAATGATGGAAGGAATGATGAGTTGTGACACTCTACAGACATGGACACCGGAAAGTTGGACATGGTTTGTATGGTCTGGATGATGGTAGAATAGGATGTGCTGCTAAAAAGAACAATGTTTACTGGGAACTCCACACACCCGTATGGAGAACATACTGCTTGTTGGAAAAACACTGGAGAATCACGAATCACAAAAGGACGGAGGGCTCAGTGTGAAATCAGTACAACAAACATACACACTCGCTCATCAGTGAAAACATAAACATATAATTTTTGTTAAATGCTATAAGCAGAAATAACACTGAAATATTAAAGATGTCTTTTTAGTTCTCAGAGTTTTCTTTGTTCATGCACTGCCCATATAAAATGTATGTACTTTAGAATTAGTTTAGTTAGTTTTTTAGTTAATTAGTTAGTATCCATCAATTTAAGCAAAGTAATAAACACAAATTGGATTAATGTTTAAAATCTCTTATTTTATCTCTTAGAACTGAAACACCGAAAGCTTGTTTTTATAACTGAAGGGAGGGACTGTCCATTGTTCTGCACATCTGATGAGTCTCCATTTTCACTCCTATTTCTTTTGGCAAGAGATTGCTTACTGATGGAAATGGGAGAGAGACCCACACAATAGGAGGATGTAAATTGCTCAATGTAAGACTAAAAAAATATGAAAGTACTTTGAGCACCTCAGGTATAGAACAGGAGTCAGAACAGTAGTCATTCTGATATATTCAGTCATTATACTTTCAGTGAAAGCCAACAGTAATAGTGAAATAAAAATATATTTCATTCCAAGGACCCCACTTTGGGAACCACTGGCCTAGAGAGATTTCTTGTGTGTGTGCCTGAGAGTAGTAGTAGTAGTAGTAGTAGTAGTAGTAGTAGTAGTAGTAGTAGTAGTAGTAGTAGTAGTAGTAGTAGTAGTAGTAGTAGTAGTAGTAGTAGTAGTAGTAGTAGTAGTAGTGAAACGTTGCTTACTATTGCCATCTAGCTGTGAAGGTGGGAGCTGCATTTAACAACACTACGGAACATACAACTTCACGTGACTGGGTTGCACCCTGTTGTTATGTTGCCTTTAGGTGCTCCCCGTAAACTTGTAACTCCATGAGAAGCTGTAAATACGACTTCTCGATTTACCGCCCCGCCAAATTATTTGGTCGGAAATAATAACAAAATGAACTGTGTAACAACTATTTTGTGGTTTTAGAAATCAAGCGGCACAGAGCTTCTTGGTTCTACAGTGGTACAACGAAGGGGCGAAAATATGCATCTGTGCATGTAATTGATGTTTTAATTAATTTGTTAACTAAAACAATTGTAATCATCTTTTAACCATCGATTGTTGACACTGTTTCCATTCTCTCCGACCAATAAACGTGACATCGCAACATAGAAAATCGGAAATACCCTCTTTTCCATTCGTATTTGCCATTTTCTCGGTTCGTTTATGTCCGCACGCCTGGTAATCCCAATAGTTCGGAGCATAATTCTCTGACAGTGAAGCGGCGAAGCGGATAAAGCTAACGTTAGCAGATTAGAGTTCCAGTGAGTTGGTGTTCGGTTAACGTTAGCCGGTGATACAATTCAGGTAAGATTAAAACCAATCAAATGGAATGATCAGTAAATTAATTCCCTAGCATAATATAGAAGGTAAATTAAATGTAACGATCACTCAGTCGATGGTTAATGTTTGCTTGGGTTTGACAGGAAGTGTGCGTTAGAAGCTAGTGAGCTTGTTAACAAGCTAGAGTATCGAGCTAGTTTACGGTAGCTTGCTAATAGTTGAGATGTCAGCAGCTTGGTCCCCTTGGCCCACTTTATTAACAAGCAAATTGGATTGTCTATATCCACTCCTAGTAGCGTCTCCTGGTACTTGTAGAAATAACTAAGCTAGCTACCATTATCTCGCTAATAGCCATCGAACATTAGGCAACGTTAGCTACTACGTTACGTTAGCCATACTTGCTATGTTAACTCTGCTAACGTGAGATAGCCCAAGATAGCTAAGTTGCATCTTATTTAGTATTCCTATTTATGTGTTTTATAAAACGTTACCTAACTGCTGTTGTGTGATTCGGAGATGGGGGTTAAGCGTATAAACAGATCATTGACGTTATAGTCAGCGACAGTGGAGGTGTTAACGTTACTTCTATTGTCACCTAACGTCAGAGAGCTCTAGGCAGTGATACCATCCATTCTGCTGTCTGACCACTTTCACAGTGGGTCTTAGTAAGAGGGATTTGTTGGGAGTCTCTGACCCCCTTTCCTTTCTGTCCATCTGTGCAGATGGATTGGCTAACATAGGGCTGAATGCATCGTTAAGCCCACCCCTAGGCCCTTGAGCTCAAGCTTTCTAAATTGACACACTTATTATACACACTTTGTTTAGTGTAGTTGTCCTATTTTTGAAGCAAGCTATTGCTATCGTAGCCAATGACAGTTTGGATTGCTACCAGCCTGATTAGTCAGTAATGATTTATGGGTTCTGCTGGACCGTGGGAGAACGGTGGTTAATCTGGGGAGATTGAATTTGTTTTAATCTATGAGGTCTGCTAGTTTGTTAATGATAAACCAGGTGTCAACTACAATGGTTTTATGCGAATTACTACGCAAAGTACTGTTGTTGACAGGTTAACACGTGTCAAAATGTAGGTTAATGTTTACATACATGCAGTCTGTGACTATAAAGATTAAAGGCGTTAGGTTCCTGTTAGGAGTACATAATAAACGGGCTCTTCACTGCATGCAAAACAAACAGAATAAATAGTGGGGAGTTTATTTTATGGTGAGGAAGATGAGCCCACGCTGGTGTAATCTCATATTTTTAGTTCTTGTAATTATGAGATTAGAATAAACCTGTGGATGTAGCAGCAGCAAATTAATAAATAGTAACATAATAATACCTCCTGAAATGGTAGCCTAAAGACGTGTGTGGAGTTGCATCTGTAACTGTCCAAGAGACTAACACCGCCCACCCTCAGGAGAGCCGTAGTCATGACGACGCTGGATGACAAGATTCTGGGAGAGAAGCTGCAGTACTACTACAGCAGCAGTGAGGATGAAGGCAGTGACAATGAGGATGAGGAGGGGGAGAGCAAGACCATCCGCAACCCCGACATCATGGAGGCTGAGATAGACTACACTCCTGATGGAAGTGCTGTCAACACAGGTAGATAACACAAGCATGTGCACACGGATAGATGCACACACACCAACACACACACAAACTCTGCTAAACTTGCATAGGATTATGAAGCAATAAGAGTCAATTTTGCAGTGACTCTGCTTTGCATTATGCCTAACACAAATGTTATGCTAAGACAAATGTTAATTAAATCTTTTATTTTATTTATTAAGCACAAGTAGTTTCATGGCGAGAGTGACACTGGCTATTCCTTCCTAGGACCAAAGGGTGTGATCAATGACTGGCGGAAGTACAAGCAGCTGGAGGTAGAGCAGAGGCAAGAGCAGAAGAAAGAGATGGAAAGATTGATCAAGAAGCTGTCCATGACCTGCCGCTCTGACCTGGACCTGGAAAAAGATGAGGAGAAACAGAAACAGCTGCAGGACAAGATTAAAGGAAAAGTGAGCAGAATGGGGACACAAATGTTTACACTGGGAAAGAAACATATTTTAAGTGGCTGCATTTCAAAGCCTCTGCTTACACCTCCGCTATATTTGCTGTGACATTTATTTCTGCATCAGGGTTTCAGCTAGATGGCTTTCATCAGCTGTGAAAAGCCTATGCTATGCATTTCCCTAAGTCTTTGGATAGGCAAGAAACTGGTGGTAATCATAGTGCAAACAATTACAATTGTAAATTCTAATTGTGAATCCTCTTTGCCTCCCCACCAGATGACCCTACAGGAGTACAACATGCTCCAGGAGGAGGAGGATGATGAAGACTTCCTCCAGCACTACCGCATGCAGCGCATCGAACAGATGCGGCGCCAGCTGTGCCGCGGCAAGCGCTTTGAGCAGGTCTATGAGCTGAACAGTGGAGAGGAGTTCCTGGAGGCGCTGGACAAGGAGGACAAAAGCACCCTGGTCATGATCCACATCTATGAGCCGGAGGTCCCAGGCTGTGAGGCCATGAGTGGCAGCCTGCTGTGTCTGGCTCAGGAATACCCGCTGGTCAAGTTCTGCAGTGTACGCAGCTCAGCCATCAGCACCAGTGCACTGTTCAGAGGCAGTGCTCTGCCGGCCCTGCTAGTTTACAAAGGAGGGGACCTGATCGGCAACTTCGTGCGGGTCACAGACCAGCTCGGGGAAGACTTCTTTGCTGTAGATCTGGAGGCCCTGCTGCAGGAGTATGGCCTGCTGCCAGACAAGCCCGCCCTCATCCCGAAGACCGTTCGCAATGGAGCCATAATACAGCACACTCAGAGTGATGAGGACTCTGATCTCGATATAGACTAGAGCCATAATGAGTAACACACATCACATGCAAGGAAAACACACACACACCACACACAATCTGCATGGACTATAGACCCTTTATATGTATAAAGACCCACGTAGTGATGACTGAGCCAGGGTTGGAGCAGTGCATGTTGCTATTCACACAACATCATAAACCAACTATGAAGCACACACAATGAGCTATACACCACAACCCGGATGGCGTTCATCATGACATCATCATTCCATAGTAAACATGAGTCATATTTAATGAGTAAATGTTAACCAATATCGAGGACCTATTGTCATGCACAGTGAGGATTATGCAGGTGTTATATAGGTTTAATGTTTCGTTTGTGCTATGTATTATCTATTTATTCTTTGTTAAAACACTTTTTTCTGTTGTCTTGTTTCATGTGCATGTTCATGGTAGTAATTGTGTTTCATTCTGTAGAGGATACAACCTCCTGTCCAAACTGACTTAGTTAGTTTTATAACTTTTATATGTGTGTTTAACCATTTCAAAACGGTTGAGGTAATAGTAGGGACAATAAATGAGGTGTTTTGACTCAGTGTCTGTTTTTTCTTTTCTTTCTGGGGTGTGCAGGGGCAGAGTCTGCCTTCTAAGAGACGATAAACTTAAAAGCAAAGTTTATCAAACTAGTCAAGGTTAAATGGACAGTGCTTTAGTCATCAAAGGTTGAGCGTGTAGGGCGACCCTGAACTCATCTCCTTTGTAGCCTTTCATTTGATCCACAGTTATAGATGTTTGTGTAGAGACATGAAGTGTGATGTACAGCGCTGCAGCTCATGAACATTACAGGTATTTACAGAGACATTACACCGTTGCTCGTTTCTCAGTCTTATGAACTGGACCACTACTACTGGACTATTGGACATGATAAACAGGGGTAGAGTGTTCATAACTGAACAATTAAAACAAGTAGTTATCCAATAGTCTTAACAGCTGAATCAATAACCACTTTCACTTTAAACGGGCATAGCTAGGACTCTAGTAATATTTGTAACAGTATCAAAAACACTATTCACACATTTTAAACTATATAGCCCAGCATATATCCCCATTGGCCACAAGATGCTAACTTTCTTTGGGTGAGAAATTGACACAGATAGCGAGTAACACTCTTCAGTGGAAACCAGGCTAATGTAGCCTACAAACAGCCCAGTAGCAGCAGGGTGAGATGGGGTAGTGCCAGCAGCAAGAGGGATGTCTCTCTGTGGAGGGAACCAGCTGAGCTGTGGGGGTCATGTCCACACAGGGCATGCTCCAACAGGAGATGGGTTTCTGCACTGATGCCTGCCAGGAAGGAGGAAATAAGAGCAATATCAGCTGATGCAGGTTTTTATCGAGCAGCTTAAACCTATCCTTTTACCAAGCAAGGCAGGTTTGGTGCTGCAAGAGCCAAGGCCAAGTTGTGGAAAACAAGTTTGTAAAACATTTTATTATCCCTCTGGTGATGACCTGAGTGACCCCAATTCTAGTTTACATGAAATCAATGCCAACTAATGCTATGGCCCCTGACACAGCTTGTGTGCTCAATGCAGCAAATCTGCTGAAGGCTATTGACAGTTGGTTCCTGTATCCTATGAATTAAATGTTTCAGTTTGCAGTAGAGGCAGGAAATGATACCCACCATGTTCTGACCATTCATCCCACAGATGCTGAACGTCCTCACCATGATGATCATGATGATCTGGGTCTGTATCAAAAACACAAAATAGCTATATCATAGCTGTACAAGTTTTTTTTTTCTCTGTCACAACATCTGCACTACAAGTTACAAATGAATCAGGTATTGGGTGGACTGCAGGGTGAAACACTAAAGGGACAAAGGAAATACTAACAACAAATTTGGAGGGAACATGAATTTCACAGGTCAATGTGGAAGAGGCAAAACACGGAAAGGTAGGCGGACAGAGGTCACCCAAAAACTTCATCATCAAGCACTCTTAACACATAAACATATATCTGAACTGACTTGAAAAGGTTTTAATTTACAGGGTAAAGAGGATTCAGTACCATTTGAGTGGTGCCAGAGTATTCGTTTGAGTTCCCTGAGGGCTTGGGTGAGGTTCTCCAGCTGGTCGTGTAGTTGGATATTCTCCTCTATCAAAGCATGGATGGTATCCTGAAGTTCAAAGCTCCGACTATGCAGGACCAGCAGAGCCAGGGGCAGGAACAAGAGCACCGGCCTAAGCCCCTTCATAGCGACCACAGCAGACAACCCTTAAAAGAGGAAAAAAGCTTGTACATCTTCACTGAGACCGAAACATCCCTCAAATCCCTTGTGAAGGAGCTGTGCTTCACCACGGAAATGATTGGCATAGGATACTTTATCAGCTTATCTCTAGGGGAGGTGACAATGGTATTTCTTTTTTTTTTTTTTTCCAAAGCCAGAGGTGGAAAGCTGCCAGTGGGCTAATTTAAAATAAATCTATCAAATGTTTCCACACCAGTGGGTAGTTGGACCACAGCAACAGAGGCCCCATCTTGGCTCTGATCTACATTAAATGAAAATGATAGGATTTCTGCATGTATTGGACAAACAAACTACACTAGACATCAACCCGTTGTTTCTCAAATCACTATAAAATATGAATTCACAACATAGGGGTGTCATAAACATTGTGCACATTTGGAACATAATCAAATAATCAATGCAAATAAGGAAACCTCCTGGTATTTGATTAGCTGCAACTCATTTTTGTCACATGCAGAAGAACATGTTCATCATGCAGACAGCACCAGGCCCAAGTTTGGAGGGTCAAAACCAGGTACTTCCAAATCATCTACAGAATTTGTAGATTAGAACTGAAAAGGTCCCAGCATTTGACATAAATATGCCTAGATCTCACCTAGCAGCTTTTGGGGTTGGTCTGAGACAGACATCTTTTTGCAAAGGACAGCACAGAACTAAGTGCAACTCCATTAGAAGTAGGTCAGCCAAAACAGACTAATAGCCCTATAAATTGGATCCTAGCCACACCAGTATACCACTGACATCAGGTTCTGGGGTAGCGTTAAAGCATGTGAAACAACACTACATCACATTGTAGCTGATACATTTATTTGTTACATTCAATGCAATACTGGGCAAGATTCCTTGACTGTTAACCTTACCTTCAGGCTGTGTTGGGGTAGAAAACTAACAGTTGCTGGGTGCCTACATATTTCTCAAAGTCAACATTTAACAACATTTCGTTCATAGAAATTAGTCAGTGTCTATGTTCAAATGTTCTCTAGCCGTCTCCTAGGATGTATGCAATAATTCAATTTCCTGTCCTCCAACTAAATCTACCAGCAGTCCAGTATAACAAACACTAAACCAGTCTGAAAGATTTCCAAAACTGTCAAATTTCCAAATCATTTCCAGGGCCAGAAAATCAATGTCCTAATTCAATATATTTCCTAGGTTTTACATCCCCGTTTCAACCCCGACATTCATTGCCTTAGTCAGACAATACTACATTGCAAAAGGAATAAGAAAACACTGAATTTCATTAACCAGATTGCTGCCAAAATTAAGGAAATGTCTTGTGAAATCTTTTTCATTTACATCTTTTGTCACCCACAAAAAATAAAAGGTCTACAAGACAATTATTTAATAACCAATATTCAGGAATAACTTAAGCATCAACCTATTAAGTATAACACTGCAGCCATCTGGGAAACCTGTATACCAAAATACCCCATAAGTCTAATCAAAGTCCATGGCCACAGTATTGAAGATTCATGACAATGTAGTGTTTTTTCAAAACAAAAAGCTTTTATTGTTATAACGTGTGTATCGGTTTATGCGGTCTTGGTAGCCCGGGTGCGCTTCTTTTTGACCACGACAGGCTTCTGGCTCTTCAGGATGGCACTGGCACGACGCAGGGCAGCCTGTGGAATTACAGACTTAGTGACTGTTCTAGAAATCTTTGCATGACAGAACTTCAAACTAACATCTCAGAGTATTCAGTATGTGATAATATGGGTAAGCTCACCATGCGCAGGTCCTTCCTGTATTTGTTCTTGCGAATGATGTGCCTCAGGCTGTTCAGGGTGGCACGGGAGTTCTTGTTGATGGTGATCTTCTCATAAGCGCTGACAGGTTTGCGCTGACCTGTACAATAAAAAAAGAAAAGAAAAGAAAGTGATTCCAATGTGACCATATAATCAGTAAATACCCAGAAATCAAACAATTGAACTTTCAGTGCATCTCCAAGACAGACCATAAAATTCACAAAATTATGCCTAGCACAAGAAATACATACTCAAAACAGCTAAATTTCCCCCCTGTAAACACTTAATAGTTTACAGGGGAAAAATTGTGTAGTTTACTCAACATTCACACAGAGGCATAACATTTGGATTAATATCTCTCTGAGAACCTGAAGTGTCTGCACTGAGGGTTCATCTGCATCTTATAGTTTGTCTTTAATACAGTTCAGTATGCTAGCGAATCCAAAGGCACAATGATTCCAGTAGTTTACAGCAAGTGTGGTAATAAAATATTTGACTACAATCATTTTAATCCCCGCTTAAAACGGAAGGATTATAGAATGGAAAGACCATCTGGTATTTACCTGCACGCTTCTTCAACACAACAACGATGCCCTTGCCATCAGCCGCAGGCTGCACACCTACAGTCTTCTTGTGCACCAACCCATTGAATCGGAAAGAATTCTTGGACTTCAGGTTGTTGGGCTCCTGTTACACAGATGGATTAAAGTCAAATATTACACCTGTAAAGATTGTACCGTTTTCACAGTTCTTGTTGACTTAAGAATATGGCACTCTCAAATGTACTTTATGATCAAGAGTAGCCTTCACTACTCGTACTTGTCGGTAATTGCCATATCACAGCCCATGTCAAGTCTTCTAGTCCGGTGGTCTGACTAGAGGACAGGTCTGAGAGGTGAATTGTGTCAGTACCGCAGCTGTACTCACAGTGCTGTAGGTCTGTCCATTCCTCTTCAGGAGGAAGCTGGAGCAGTTCCTAATAATCATCCACTGCAGATGAGACGACATGGTGAACCTGCACAAAACGGGATACATGAAATAACATGCAAGGCCAACTGAAGTCAATTAACAGTAGTTCAAACTACCTTCAACTATTAAAGCTAACAGGCTATCGTTGGTGTTAGCTAGCGATTCGTAGGGAAGCTTGTTTGAGTTGCCGTTTCCAGCGTTTTATAATATAAGTTAACGGATAAAGACATTACGAGCCAAGGTTCAAACACGTAACCACAAAATAAGCAATTATTTTTGAGTTTCGTGATTTCAAGTTATATAGTGATATTACAATTCAATCATTCAACGTTTTCTAGTTCCAGTCCAGCCCAATGCAATGCTATTCAACACTGCTAACAGCACAACGAGGCCTAAGCAGGCTGACATGCTCATACTATTTATGGATTTATGGATTATAAAGTGAAAATTACCGCCACGTGAGATGTATAACAATCCACACAACAATAATATATTAATTTTGACAATCTAAACTAGAGACAGACTATAGAAAATTCAACTTTTGTGATCGGACATTGACAAGCGAAACGACCACGTTACCTTTCAGCGGCGGAAAAGGATCGAAGAGGGAGGAAACCGCATCACGCCACGAATTTGATAAATCCATGCGCATTGGCAACTTCGTTTAATGATTACATTTGAGACCACTTTTTTTTTTACACATGTAGCGAATTTATTTAATATTTTCTATTGTTATAATAGAATTTGAAGTAATTTTTCATATGTCATTTTAATTGGTACTATTTATTCATAAGCGTAGCGGAGGAACACCCTCCTCACCGCTCTTTGTGATAAACCCGTACGTCATTATTCCGCGCCTCCTGTTTACAGCGGAGCGTCAAACTCAGCTTTCAGCTAAGTTAACGTGAACCTATATTGGTGGACAGCATAGAAAAAACAAGACCGTTTTTTTGTAGAGAAAACACTATTATTGGACAAGTAACAAATGTTATGTCGAACCTGTATGGACCGTGTGTGCACATCAGACTGGAGCATCTCCAGGATACTATTGATGCTGACGTGACTGGATGATTGCTATTGATATTAACCTAAAGGGTGTCAGTGGTGAAGCCAGCTAGAATACTACTGTTGTATTCTATCCAAAGGAATAGTCTTGGGAAACCTGACAGGTGAAAAATCCGACATGGATGAGGAAGAGGATCTGCAGGCACTTGGAGAACAACTGTATAACCAGATTTACCCCAAACATGCAGAGATTGCTGGAAAACTCACAGGTGAGGTGACTGGCATGACAAGAGTGTTAGTTGACATGAGTGTTTGTTCATACAAGTAAACTTACAAAAAGGTAACAAATATAAATCAGTTATATTGTTTTTATTAGCAATTCTGCATTATAATAACTTTGAAAATAATTTGAAAGCACCCTATGTTCCAGGCATGTTGCTGGAGCTGCCAGGCCCTGTACTGACTCAGATGTTGCAGGATGAGGCCATGCTGACTGGAGCCTTGGAGAAAGCCCTCAGAACCCTTCACCTGACACAGGGGCCCAGGTAACAGGAAAATGGGGATGCAAGTCCTGATCATCCTCACCTTCGTCCTGATCAGGCAGATGCTAGACAGTATTTTAGCTTTTTTTAGTCATTGTTACAGGTTTCTGAGACATACGGCATTCCCATCAGAGTATTGAGTAATGAGCCCAACACTGTTAAACATTGAGCTCTACACTGTAAATTGCAGGTTTTGTTGATTTTGAGAGATAAAATAAGATCATATGTAGTAATTTTCAAAGTAACTCTTGAATTTTTGATAATTTTGTGGTGCTACAAAATACTTTCAAGTATTTGTTATTTTGGTCTGCAATCTACAAAAAAGTCCTGAAAAGTCTAATAAATTATGTTAAGGTTTTAAATTCAAATATAAACATGCAGTGTGAATAAAGTATACACATTTCATTTGGGTTAAACTGTGTCTCCAGCAAGCTGATAGCAGGTCCTTTTCGGGTGTAGAACAGACTTGTGTGTGTTGAAATAAGACAGAACATTTTGAAGGCTGTATTCTCACAGCACTGTATTTTTTTGGCAGCAAGGCGACTTGTAGGGATGAGGATGATGTGTCTGTGTCCTCTGACTCACTGGGGGAGCAGCTGTTTGAGCTCGTAGATGTCTACAACACCGGCCACTCACAGAAAATCACCGGTAAGCTTTTTCTCACTCAACTCAGCATCCAGTGCATGCCATTTTCGTAAAGAAAATACATTTTGTATAGTTACTTTTTTTATTTGGTTATTTTTTTAACAAGGGTATAAACTATTTCGGAGGGTGCTGTATACTATAGTAAGCGGTGCACTCCCCGTTCCTCTATAGGTATGCTCCTGGAGCAGCACAAAGAAGCAGTGTTAAACCTTCTGTCAGAGCCCACACTCCTGGAAGAGCAGGTGAACCAAGCCCTGAAGACGCTAAAGGAGTATGTGACTGATTACTGTTTATAGCATATTCTCATGTTCTGTATAGCATCTTAGAGCATATTCACATATTCTTTCCCCTGCTCATTCTCAAAGTCGAGCTGATTTTCATTTCAAATGTATAAAATGAAACGATTAAATGATAATCGGTATTAATTAAGCAATGAATTCAATTTGATCCACTATGTAATAATGTGCCTGCCGCTTCCCCTCAGGCAGAATGTGGAGGAGACGGATGTCAGCGACTCCTCAGACACTGATGACACAGAGAGGCTGGGAGAGAAGCTGTTCTCACTGGTGGAGGAGCTGGATCCAGTACATGCAAATGACATTACAGGTTAGCTGACAAGCCATCTGTAGTGGAGTTTATTTTATGATTTTATAGACCTCATAATGTCTGGTTAAAGACCAAATACTATATAATATTCTAGTGATGTTTCTGTTAGAGCATATGAAAGCATCTTGTGCGGTCTCTCCATCTCTCCAGGTATGCTGCTGGAGATGGACCCAGCTACTCTCCTACAAATGCTCAGTGACCACGCCATGCTGGAGGTTGCTGTTCAAAAAGCACAAGCAGCATTGGAACCCTTTAAGTGAACCTTTTAGTGATAACGTGACATCAGAAGTCCTTGGACGGAAGAGGACAGTGACATTTTACATCCAGAATAAAATTTTCATCAACGACTGGAAGAAAAGATGAAAAAGAGCTGTAGGACACTGTTCAGTAAACACATGGTACAATGTGCTATCAACCCAGAAGATCATGATAATGCAATAAGTTAGTCATTATTACCCCATACATGTAGTATAATAAATGTGCCCTAAGCAGCTGTTATCTTTGTTTTGTTATTGTTATCTTTTTGTTTTGTATTGATCATTCTATGGATTGTGGATAATGAAAGCTTGTCCACCCCCAATTGTAGCCTAAAGGAAAGAGTTGATGTAGCCGACAACGTTGAGTACGTAATAATGAAGTTGATTTTGTTCAGATTGGAGCACCGAAAAAATAGTCATGGGTTCACTTTGTTAATGGGAGCAGGACTTCCACAACAACAGATCAAAATCCTCCTGGCTTGGCTGTAAGAGGTCTGTGGCTCATTCATCATTGAAGAATGAGGTGCATCTGAATGAAGAGGGTGCTATGCCGCTTGTCAAGGAACTGAGAGATCCACAGCTTCAGAGTCAAGGCGCCAAACAACAAAACATTAGGAGTTTTGAAGGTCAAGAGGATATTGCGTCACCACCCACTTCTCAAAGATCGCAACGGGCTACACAGCTCTGAGATGAATGAATCCTCTTTTAGGATACCAGGACTGCTAGGACCCTCTGCAGACCTCTGAGACGTCAATGACACATCGAACCCCTCAGAGATCAGGGCCTTGTTCCACTCCCTCTAGAGATGTTTGGATTTTCCTCCCTCTTCTCCCAGAGATATCATGGCTACCTTCTTCCTTCGATTTTGAGAAGCCAGCCTCCTGAGTTTTCAGGTCCCTCCACCCAAATTCCAGTTCCTCCCTTTCCTATTGAGAGGTACCAGATACCTTGTATTATCCCCATCCTAACAAACTTCATGGTATTGCAGAAGTAAATGTCAGCTGCTTCAAAATGCTGTCTCAGTGTGTGACTTGCCCAACTGATACCCTAATGGATGTTAAAATCAAGTTTGGATCTCTTAACAGTTGACTGAACAAAACATCTTTATTTAATCGGGTATTTCCTTATGTTGATAGAGATTTGGTACAATTGACAGACATCTATGTAAAGAACTGTGTCATTTGGGGAACTTTCAGTTTTGATAAAATCCTATGTGTATGGATTTACAAATCAATCCATAAAACAGTCATTTCATCTCAGATCTAATCTTTTCTTAATGTCTATCAATCATTATGTCTACCATCCATCCATTTTCTAGCTGCTTATCCAAGTCAGCCCAGACTTCCTTTTCTCCAGAAACTTCCTCCTGGGAGATCCCCAAGCACTCCTAGGCCAGCTGGGAGATGTAGTCCCTCCAGCGTGTCCTGAGTCTAACCTGGGGTCTCCTCCCAGTCAGTTGTGCCCTGTATATGTCCAAATGGAGGCGCCTGGAGGACATCCTGGTGCCCAAACACCTCAGCTGACCTCTTAGGAGGCCTGACACCCACCTCTTCACCCAACCCCAAAGAGGCCAGCCTCATTCCGCCTCATTGTAATGCTTGTATCTACAGTGTCCTTCTTTCGGGACAATGATGTGTAACTATTGTGTCAATCCTGCTTTACCATTTCTATGTGGCAGCTTCACCGGTTATTCCTGTCTGCTGCGTAGACTTCCCTCAGGTATAGGTGCTTGCCAAAAGGAGATTCATTGAAGATTAAACACATTTCCAATATCATTTAATTTTATGATACACTGTCATTGTATTCTAAAAATCATAGTTTCTGATATTGTTCAGTTATTCTCACAGAGGCATTTCACAAAATTCCATTATGAATGAAACCCATACACACTCTTTCAAAGTGCTAAAGAGCGCAAAAATATCTTTATTACCTTTTTTTCCTTTTTTAGATTTTTTGTCAAGAATTTTACATGAGGAATTCTAAACACTGGGAAAATCAATAGTTTTGCTCAAACAGAAGGTGGACCTTTTGAAAATCATAACTCTGTCTACACAAACATGTTTTCAGGAACCAAGGAGAAGCAAGGGATTAGGGATAAATGATTCAATCTCTGGGGGAGAGAAAACAAATCACGTCAGTAAAGTAAGATGACAAGGAAGTAGTATGAGTACAGTTAGCTCTCATGTCACAATTTAGATGAGGGCTATTTATCTGCAGAAGCGGCCAATACAAATTATAATTTATGAATCAAAAGCATTTCATTAAAGCTAATCAAAGCTAAATTAGTTGCTCTCCACACACACTTTCAAGACTACAGCTCATAAATACAATCAATCAGATATACAAATATTTGGATAGATTTATTTTTAGTGACATTTAAAATGGTGTTTTAGTCCTGAATCCTGCAGTTCTGAAGAGCACTCCTCATTCCTCTGATATTGTCAAGCTTCTCAGAGAGGAGGGGAAACAGCACAAGCCTAACTTGGAGTCAAGACCCTGACATATCTTGAAAGTGAAGAGTTGCTGATGGGCAGGAAATGTAAATAAATATCGGAAACAAACATTCTAACACTGCAAAACTTCAACACCCCTTGGGGTTGTGAAGCCAGGACAGTCTTTCCTGTGTCTCTAGCTGAGACTCCAACGTCCTTCCTGAGTGGAGGGTGACTGAGGAGAAGGGAACAACACAGCAGACACTGCACTATTGACACTCAATTCATTCGCACACAAAATGCCATCTCCAGTTGATAGGGGAACTCAGAAGAACCACAAATGCACATACAAAAGTATACAAGATGAAATTAAGAGGTGCCACTTTCTTTCCATCCCTCACACATACACATAACCAACATGGAGAATAGGGCCTTAGACACACCAAAGGGATAAGTAAAAAAACGACCTGGAAAGGTCTTTCTCTGTAGCTGTTAAAAGCGTTGAATTTGGGGGGAACAAACTAACAATTCTGGCCAGCCACCAAGGTCAGATCAGAGAAGGAAAGTATTTATTGTATACTAGTTATGTCTATATGAACATACAGTTTGTGTATAAATGCACGCCTGTCTGTGTCTGTTTTCAGTTCGGATGCAGGAATAAGCCCTTCAAGAAAACAACTTGCCTATAAAAAATGACTTTCAATGAAAAATATTGAACTAAAGAAAAAGATCAAAGAGTGGTTTAGCTGTTTGATGATGATAATGATGGTGATTATGCTTTTCCAAGGGGGGGAAAAAAGAAGGGTCCTTCAAACAGAAAGCAGTATGTCCATGTGCTTCAGTTACTCCCATGCATCACTGCATCCAACCAGCCTGTTTACAATCTCTCTGCTGGATGATGTTTATTTCAACACTGGGTACTGCCTCTGACCGCCCAAACGACCAGAACGGAGTCCACCTCCTGAAGGTGCACTTGTCTGGAAAGAGGAGGAAAAGAGAAAGAAGAGGATTAATAAATTGAGAAGGACTCAATTGAGATTAGACTCTCTTTCTCTGTTTAAAACTTGTTCGAAGAAAAATAAGAGTCATAAGGACCCAGAATTGAGGCATGAGACCAGCGGGAGTTTTCATTTATCTGTACTTCACAGTAAATACATTCAGCTGTGAAAGATACACGGTCATACTCTCAGTTTCGGGCTGCTGTGATGTCCCATGATGATATATATGATGAGACTCACCTGTGGAAACTGGGCGGGGTTATAAAAGGTTACGCCTCCAGTGGGTGGAGCTCCCTGCACAGGATGACCCTGCAAATGACAGGTAGAGTTACTACAGTGACTGCAGTGTGTCTTCCTATCCCATTACTTCTATGGGCAGAGACAGTGCTGGCTTCATGTGAGACCCAGGATCACATTTTCCACATTCTGCCCATGAACAACACAATGGGTGACTGAGGAGAGGATGCACTATCTCACCAGTCTTTTCCACTTTGTGCTGTGACATCATTATACTACACATCATCCTGAAGCTAAGGAGAAGTAATGATAAGCAGCTGTTGGATCCATCAACGAGGCAGCATTACAAACCACTGGCTTCACTTGTTTTAGTAACCATGCAAAGCACTGTGGAGGGTTAATGTCAGTGTGGCAAGGTAGTCGTCCTGCAATAGTCTCCAGCATTATTCACTCTCTGATCTATGACTGACCAGATATCCAGTGACCTTTATATGTAGTTGATGGTTCATCTTTATACAATGAGTGACTGTCTACAACTCTGATTAGTTTGATTTGCTGACCATTGGGTTGTATTGGGTTGTATTAAACAGATAAAGAGTTAAGTAATTAATGCTGGAGGCAGCAAGCAGGCAAGCAAGCAGGGCTGCAGGCATCTTGGGCTGGATGGGCAGTGAGGCTTAAGGTACAAATGGTGAAGCGTGCTACATGTGATGTGATGAGCTAGGTGGGTAGCGAGGGGTGTGGTTGGCAGGTGGGTGTGAGAGCAGGACGTGGGGCGCTAGAGGTACCTGGTTTAAATGCTGACTCACTTCGCGTGATAAAGAACTCATTGAGCTAGAACGTGAGAGCTAAAGACAGCAGGGGGGAAATAAACAATGGACAAAAACACAAACCACAGACCCAGATTAATAATCTCCCATGCACCGGATTAGATCTGCCTCCACTTTCCCCAAATTCAGAATGAAAACAAATAAATCAGCATTAGAAAATTAGGATTCTTGAAAAAAAATGGACAGACATGGAGATATTAGATTTTAACAGCCAATGGAACTGATTTTACATTTTACATTTTGTCCTGGCCACATATTTTGCATGATTATGAGGAAAGATTTTAAGTAGACAAGCAAGCATTCTCACACACTTTCACACACACACACTCTTAGACCCACACAAACACACAAACAAGCACACTGCGCGTACTGGCTGTTAGGAGTAGAGCATCATGTTTCAATGGTGGCATGACGGTACTATGGTAGATAGAGTAGCACACTACTATGGTGCCAGCCGATGAGAACCAAGTTGTCTTACCTCCCCTGACTGTGACCCATCAGGCATGGGAGGACCCTCTGGACCAGGGGGTAACAACGTTGGGTTGAACATCTAGGAAGATTAATGAAACAACACCAGAAGTGAATCCAGATTAATAGACTTCCAGCTTTATACTTAAAATGGTGCTGCTCAAAGCCTTCAGCAACTACACAATGGAGTGTGTGGCTAAAATTGCATAAAGAAGTGGATAGGCTACTCAGTTTTCCTCTCAAATTTCCTTTGATAGAGCAAGGACAAAAACAAGAATAAAAACTGGTATTAGTACTTGAAATAGACCAAAGGAATTAAAACTGATGCAGAGATAGATAATATGAAATGCGCTTTGTTATCTAGACTATTGCTATCAGGGAAACTAGTCTAATATATGTACAGTTACCTAACACAGCTAACAGGGGAGAGACAAAGTTACCATCCATCAGCTCTATTTATAATGATCATCTGGTGTTTTGGCAAAAGCCTTCCTAATGCACATGAAGAACTGTCCTCTCAACATCACCTGACAGGGTGTACCAATAAATCGTGACAGAGTACCTGTGGAACAGCGCTGGGATTTGGTGAATTCTGCTCCTGGTTTCCTCCTTCACTGCCCTCCATTGGCTGCTGATCATCAGGAGCTGAGGAGACAAGAGAGAATAAACAGTAGTTTATATCAAAGTCCAAACCTTAATTGCAGTATAGCAACTCTTAAGGAAACTACTGTATTTGTTTACATAATGATTTTTTATTTTATTTTGTAAAGATGTACATGTATTATGCTGTAAACCTTGGCGTAAAGCAATCCTGTATTTTAATTCTAAAATAAAAGATGATCTTTCATCAACACACCACATGCCAAGTATTACATATTCCTCAGCTTATTTCACAAACATACATCACTTAGTGATATTACTCTTATGTATGATACACACCTGAACTAGGCACAAACAGATTCGCTGGCATGGGCATGGGTGCCAGAGGGGCAAAGATGTCTGCTGGGGCCGGGGCTAATCCGCCCGGCTTAGTAGGTTCTACTGGGGTTCAGGACGTCCACATATCTGCTCTTAGTGCCTGAGAACAAAGCAACACAGTTAAGAGGCAGGAAATATGGGAAACAACAGATGCAAACACTATAATTAATATGTCAGAATTGTATTCTCTCCCCCAGTTACTTCTTCCTTGCGCACTTTCAAAGAACCTTTGTCCTACAGATAATTCAACTTCTCTAACAATACCCGTTTCATGCAAGGTCAAACACAGGTATTTGTGAAGCCACAGGCCACAATCCATATCTCACCTGCCTTCCTGGAGAACATGTTGACAGGAGGACCACCACTTGGGGGTATGCCACGCCCTCCAGGGCCAGGCATGGGCGCCATCATGGGAAAGCAAGAGGGAGGTGGCGGAGGGGGCTTACTCTAGCAGATAATAAGAAAATCCTAACATCAGAATTAGTTCATCTTTGCTCAAGGGTTTGCTCAGTTCAGACAAACAACAAAAGTAAGGCCTAACATAAACATCAAAAAGCAAATCTGCCTTGTAGAACAATTTTAGAACATCACAAACCTCTTCCTCAGGCTCATTCTGGTCAACCCATCTCTGCCTCGTCTCATCCCACACAATCTAACAGTAAAAAACATACAGAAAACATGAGTTGAATTCATACATATACACAAACCTGTGAAAAAGTATAAAAGAATTGTTTTAACTTACAGATTTATTTTTGTCATCTGGCAAGTGAGCGTCATTGTTTCCCTTCCCAGTGAACCACTTCAGCCAGCCAACACCACCACCACCACCACCCTGTGTTAAAGAGAGGAAGGAAATTGCAATAAGCACCAGTGATGAAATGTTACAGGAGTGCTGATAAAACATGTGAATGCACATGTGTGTGTTTATAAACCTTTTTAGGAGAGTCCTTCTTGGCCTTCTTGGGCTCCTCCTTGCGGGGCTGTTCAGGTATGGAGGACGGAGGTGGTGAGGCCTGCTTGGCAGCTGAGTTGCTCCGATCTCTTCCCCCGGAGTGGGAGTGAGTGGAAGACTCAGAAGTGGTGCGAGAGCGACGTCCTGAAGCCTAATGACCACATAAGTACAGACAGATATGAATATGAATATTGAATCATTCTTTTGAGGCTCATGTAGCAGGAGCCTGGTTTTGAACTGGGAGTACGCCGACAAGACAAACGTCTGTCTCAAAGCCTTAATCACAATACCTCTATAGTTGCTGAATGCTATCAAAAACAGAAATGGAATAAAAAAAAAAATTCAATGCTGCCGAGTTGTGAAAATACTATTTTTAAAATCTAAAAGGTTGACTGTGCATGCACGCTTTCTCTCAGCAACACTGCTTCACACTCGCAAATTGGTAAATTCACACCAGGGAGCAATCAAAGGTTAAGTGTCTTGCTCAAATGTTCCCTGATAGTAGTTTTATATATTTTATATCATTCAGTCTGCCTGATTTAACACTCAGAGTTGTAGAGACGTGAGAGCATTTCTTGGAAACTAAAATCAAGATATTTGATGATGATTAACTGTGCAGCCCGAAGTTAGGTGCTTTCTTTGTGGGCACATTAGCAAAGATAGATGCACCAGCACAGGAAGTTGAAGGCAACGCTTTGGCTTCCAGTCAGATTCTCAAGCCTCAAAGGCCAACCTGTGTTTTCATAACTGATATCAGATAGGAAAACACATCTTCAGAACAAATAGAAAAAACAAGACTCAGACATGGCTCCACCTTTTATGAGTGAGACACACAAAGAACGCACCATGTGCATTGAAGACTGTGAAGTAGTTCTCGATCTCCTTACAGGACCCTGCAGTACCAGGAAAGACAAAGTGGTTACTACTCCCCGCAACAGCTATGCATGGACACAAATAAAAACACAATTGTATGGACAGATGTAACTTTGTGACTGCCAAGGGAGGTAAAGCCAGGCAGATACCCAGACAGATACATACCATGTGAGCCATTTGGTCATAGAAGTCCATCTGAGGTGTGAGGGTGCTCCTGATTGGGGAGGAAGACATCGATGGAACCGTCTGCATCTCTGGTGGGGCCTGGGACAAGTGCTCTACTGTGGGTTTATGGCCAGGAGAAGGGGGCATATGCTGAGGCATCTGGGGTGATGGGTGGTTCATCTGTAGAGGTGGCTGCTGCATCTGGGGTGATGGGTGGTTCATCTGTAGAGGTGGCTGCTGCATCTGGGGTGATGGGTGGTTCATCTGTAGAGGTGGCTGCTGCATCTGGGGTGATGGGTGGTTCATCTGTAGAGGTGGCTGCTGCATCTGGGGGTGCATGTGAGGTGACATTTGGCCCACATGAGGAGGCAGGGGACCAGGCTGCTGCGGGGCTACTGGATACATGTCTGGCTGCTCAGGCTGAGGGTGATGCTGGAAAGGAGGAGGAGCAAAGCCAGGAGCCTGTGGAGGGTAGCCTGAGACTGGGATCTGGCCTGGTGGTCCTGGCAAACTGGGGGGCACTGGGTAGAACTGGGGCACATCAGTGGTGGGCATGGGCTGTGTTGGGGCCATCCCGTCTTGGAGGATGGTGGTGGGAGCTAAAAGATAGAGAGGAGGTCTGGTGAATTTTGAATCATGCTCATTATAAAGAAAGAAAGAAAGAAAGAATGAAAGAAAGAGAGAGAGAGAGAAAACTGTCTACGTATAAGCACATGTATACTGCCACACACACACACCTGGAGGCATCAGCTGTACTCCCTGCGGTGGCGGCCCAGGTAGTAATGAGCTCATCAGAGGGTTGTCAGGGGTCGGGCCATCCACTTCCAGGGGCATGGTATAAGGCTCAGGTGGACTGGGCTGGTCCAACTCAGAGCTGGGGGTGCTGCAGTCATACTGCGAAGGAGTTGCTCTGTCTGAATTGTAGGCTATCACCCCCGTCTAACAGAAGAATGGAAACAACCAATAGTTTGCAACTTGGTTACAACTAAAGAGAAAAACCATCAACTATCATGTATATACAAGTTTGAACAAAGGAACTTTTACACAAGTCCTTTCTAAGGTTTTTGAAGACATCCAAAGCATTATTTCTCAGGAAAAGTCTCTAGTATCATCAGAAATAAGTCCAAATGTCACACCCATAACACTAGAAATACCCATACTCTAAAAGACACTGCTAAAAGATTTTGCATTGCTTTTATAATCCTTCACACTTTTGTAAATGTTTTCCATGAGGTTTCTCCTTCTCACCCTCATCTGTCCATCCAACTGTCTGAGGTGAATCAACCACTCCAGTTCATTGAACAGCTCCTGCTCCGGCTTCTCCTTTAGCTGGGGGTCGAAGAACCGCAGCTTCTCAGACATCTGTGGACAAACACCGGATACACAATTGTTAGAATGACAAAATGGTTGTGCATTTATATTGACAGGACAGAGGAGGAACTGAGGGAGAGAGGGACACTGCTGTTTACTCCCATCATCTGTGATTATTTTATCAAATTTAAAAGTCTTCATTGAAAGAGAAAGTGAAAGAAAGTGAGAGAGAAATACAAATCATGTCTGTGTACCTGTATGAGCTGGCTAATGAAAACAGGGGAGTGATAGGAAGGCTGCATGAGGACAGTCCGAGAGATAACTTCACAGTAGTGGAAGGCCTGGGCGCTCAGCCCCGCTTCAGCCAGGCGACATGCATAGATCAACTTGAACACCTAATAAGGGATGAAGAGTAGAGAATAGTGTTCTTCCTTATTAACATCATCAGGGGTGAACATATCATAAAATTATGTGCTACGCCATTGGACTAGGGAAAGGGCAAAATTAAAACAAGACCAGGTCTTTAGTAGTCCATATAGGCCTACTTAGTATGCCCAATGGAGTCAATAAAATATTAATATTAAGGTCTCTGACTCTCAGGTTGTGTCCTAGCTTGTTACAGGTTATAAGATCTGAGACAAGGCTAGAACGTACACCTAGCCGAGCCTAAAAAGTAAACCAACAGGCAGCCGATGTAGAGGCTAAAATAATGCACAATGCAGAGTTGCACCATATGAAGCCATGTCACAGTCTCTGTAGTCTTCCACTGCTTTAAAATTATTTTACTGGAGTAAAATATTAGAGTTTTGTACAAATATGCAGTTTACTGTCAAGTTTAGTTGAAATCTGGGAGCCCTGACAAAAAATATGAGCATCCTCTACTATAACACGTTTATTAAAAAGAGGATTTATCTTGTTGTGCACATCATAAATAAGGGAAATCTATTACTCAGTTACTTACCTGGAAATTGGGCAGTAAGCAGGACTGGGAGCCCAGAGACTGAGCATACTCATAGGCCTCAGTCCTCTGGATTGCTTCATTGGTCGCAAATTGGTAGAAGCGCAAACTGAAGTGAAGAGAGACAGTGATAAGATTATATGTGAGCGGATTTTGTGCTAACTGTATCTTGGTCTAGTCCCATTAAAACTCTTTGTTTGTGCATGTGTGTGTCTCTGTCTCTAACCTGTGGTTAGAGCCAACCAGAACCATCTTAGTGCTCTTCTTTGTGAACACTCCCAGTCCGACCTGGGCCATCAAGTAACAGAAGTGGGCAGCATCAACCAGCCCCTTGGAAGCTGCCACAACACAAAATGATTGCTTTAGACAGAATGCATAGGACAAAGTCTGTTTATGTCAGTCAGCCTACAGAAACCGCAGAAAGCGAAAAATACGGATGGAACTACTATTTGGTTCAGTCCAGTGAGGTATAGTCTTTTTGGTGTGATCCTACCCAGAGTGTCGCCCATGGTGGTGATAGTCCGTGTATCCAGGTCCAGGGTGTGTGTGAGGTTCGACAGCACCATGGCCAAATGAGGGCGCCAGTCGCCCCACTTCTCCTCTCCACAGCACTAAAGATATGAAGGGGAGAGCGATCTCTAAGATACACTTAAAAAGCAATACAAAACTACCAACTTCACATATATTGTCCATGTAATTTCTTCAGAATAATTGTGAGAAAGCAATACATACAGTGGCTGATGCAGGCATTCGCCCAGACATCAGCTGGTACACGGTCTGGAGAGGGTCATTGATGGGCAAACTGTTGGCAAACCTAAGCAACAAAGACAAGCAGAATATGGCTCTTACCTTGTACTACTCTGAAAAAAATATTCACAGAATAAAAGCACACACCAGTTTACATGTCACACCCTTTAATCCACTGCAACTCTACCTGGTCATGACACGTGCATGTGTCCTGTTGTCCATCTTACTGGCCAAAAGCAGGGCGTGGCCCCAGAGACCTCCCTTCATGGCTGCTTCTAGTGCATCCTGTTAGATAAACATAGGTGGACACACATTTCATATTTCAAGATAAGGTACAAAATAAGTGACTTTACTCTAGTCTACATAAAGAGGGTATTTCTTGCCTTCTTGCGGCCAAACAGCAGCAGTTCCCTGAAGCGTTCAGTTTCCTTGCCAACATTCTCTGGGACGGTCATGAAGGTGTCAGATAGGAGGGATAGTGGTCCTGCTCCCGGCTCCTCCTCGGCGCGTGCTAGTGGCTCGTTGTTAAAGTCAATCAGGTTGGCTTCATTAGGACTCTTGCCCGGTAGCCAGACAGACCGATGCTCCTTCAGCAAGAGGTCAGCAATGTCTGTACCAACCACAGTCTTGAGAAACAAGAGTGTTAGAGTGAGAAAGCTGTTTCAACATGACAAAGTCCCATTCCTGCTTTCAATTCCAAATCTTTCCATTCCCATCTGCTCAGTCTTACCCCATTCTGTCTACAGAGCAGCACAATGAAGTCCCAAAGTAGGCAGGCAGAGTCCCTGTCCAAGAGGTCGTTGTTGCGGGAACACTCCAGGGCTTTATTCTGGGAAAATTTGATCACATCCACCTTGTGGGTCTCCTCTCTGATGGACAGGACACACAGGATTTGAGATAGGCTGGCAATAACTGGTGAAATTGTTCCTACCTATAATAAACATTGATTCTGACACTGGATTGCAGCAAAAATGCTAAATTTGGTGTATTTGGTATGTACATGTGATGTATAAAATAACACCATGGGATTATGAAATAGGCGCGTGTAATTTAATGTCTGTACTTTGGAGCAGAATTTGCACAGTGCTGGTAAAGTGTCATGGGTTAGGGACTGGAAGATAAGCATGAGGGCTCACAAGGGTGAATGCCCTTACTTGAGAAGAGGTCCAGGGAAGATTCGCAGTTCTGCCTGATCAGGGGTGTCTTGCAGCATAGTCTGCAGAAAGAGACATGGTGAACAATTATGCTTTATTCTGCCTTAAGGTTCAAACTGTACCTTTCTAAATATAAATACTTGAGATATAAGTGAATTGTTTGACTCAAGTCAAATGTGTAAGTTCTCAGAAAAGGCAAACGATACATGAGGAAAGCTATTTGTATTGGACTTTGGCTAGGCAGGTGGTTAGGTCCAAACTATTGCTCTCAACTGTTAGTATTGCATGACCCCGTGGTGCCACGTTTTTGTCACTGGTAAATTTAAGGGGAATGGGGTGTTCAATGTGTCTCGCTCTGTTTAAAAAAAGCCCTTGTCTTTAATTATAAGGAATTGGTTTTAGACGATTTGCTCAATACTGATGTACTACTGAAGATGAGACATAACATGCAACAGAATCCTGTACAAGAACATCTATTCTGTTACATTTTCGACTGGTGACACTTCTTAACTTGTTACTTGTTATATTGTATGTTAGAATCACATTGCGGCAACAACATCTAACACCCTGCACCTAAGTATCTCCTTTATTTCTCCCTGGGTCTTATTTCAATTCTCGCACTTGCCCTTACATGATTGTTCTATGGCCACATGAATATTGACCACTTAGGGCACTAAAGCATTTTTGATTGTTTGTGATTTTTGCCAATATAGGAATTTAAGATTATTCTACTATACGTCTCCCTGGATAATAGTGTCAGGTAAATGGACAAAATGTAATGGACCTTCTGACAACACAATGTACACATAAACTTGCCACACTATGCTGCGGAAACCCAAGTTTCATTTTCAAGTTCAGTTTAAAATGTTACCTCCATGTTGTAGATATCGACAAGAGCAGGTTGTCCAGCTGAGGGGAGATTGGGCAGAACTTGGACCAGATGACCACCAGGTCCAAAGCGGGCACAACGGTGGGGTATGGTGAACTTCTCTGGGGTCGTAGGACGAGGAGGAGCTAGGAGGAGAATAGGGAAAGAGAGATAAAGAAACCGTGGTATAATGTCCCACCTAAATGTATTGGTTTGATTAGTAGCTGGTTGAATTAAACCTATGGTGGGTATACTGCGGATTCTTTAAGAACATGACCAATCCGTAAATGCAAACTGCCCTGATATTAAAGATTGTGTCCTTACGCTGCTCAGGGGCGATCCAGGTGCCGTCTGCAGTGTAATCAGAGGCATAGGGGTACTGGCTATAGTTCTGGGTAGCATCAGTCTGGTCTATGTACTGTCTACCATAGGAGTAGTCCACGGGCAGGGTGGAGGCCGTGGTGTCATAGACCGCTGACACCAAGTCAGGTTGGCTCCTGTACACCTGGCTCTGCACAATGGACAGACGAGACAGAGGGAGAAACATTTTATTTATCAGACAGACAGATAGGCAGAGACCAGAGAAGTGATCAAGGCCAATAACAACCACTGAATAAATTGTGTTTGCAAGCTAGCAGGATCAGCCATCTGTTAAGACTATGATAGCTGGTGCAATATGGCTTCTGAACCGCTGAGCGGGCTGTTTAAAGCCACAATGGTCAGCTGTATCATTAGTCTATTGTTGTTGAGCCCTATGGTGAGGTTGGAAATTATTGGGTGAAATGTTGTGAACTCAGTGTAAGCCTAAGTGTAGATTCAATGTCAGGATAGTGTAGTTGTAGGGCAGATAAGCACCGTTCTGATTGTTGAGAGCGGATGTGGAGGGAGGTGTTTCTGTGACGCTATAACATACTGTTCTGGAGGTGTCATGGGCCTAGTTCAACAAATTATCTGTTGGTAGGTGCCTACTTGATAACCCCAATGACATTTATGCCTATAATCCTGTCTCTCAACTAGATTTGTCAAGTGCCTACTGTACCTAGAGCAGCTGACAACTAGGGAATGAGCATGTGACTGCTTGGAAAGATAGCTGATGGGAGAGAATAGATGCCACTGGGGCTGTCATGGGATAGCAACCTATGGCAGCAGTACCCAAGGCCCATAGGTATGTTGGTTACATCTGCAAAAGCTATGGCAATGCACCAGAAGGAGAATACCCCTTTAGTTATTCAGAGCAGGGGTGGAAGACGATTCACAAGCAGATGACACAGCAAAAGGCATTGGTATTGATATGACTGAGTAGGGAGAACACATTACTAGAACTCAGGAGAACAGTACTTGTGGGAAAGAAGCACTAGGTTTGTCCTTGTGGCTGACAGAAATTCACAACCTTGAAGAGCCCTTAAAATACACCAAGGAAAGATGAGGTGCTTGATGGAGGGAATACAGGAACCCCACAATGATTTCTACATCTTGGTTGATCTACGTCCTGGTTGATCTAGCTATTGATGGTGTATGAGATACCATAACAAAGGTAGATAAGGTAGATGTTAAGATAAGGTAGGATGATGATAAGGTAGAATGATACATTAGCACGGGGCTCTTAACCATTTCCTGTCTCAACAGTGTAGCACTGTACGGGAAGGGGATGCCCTTGAGTTACCACTAGCCACTGACGTTTATTTACTAGATTACTAGATAAGCCATCGCTCGGAAATAACACAAGGAATAGTTACATCAGATGCTGTGCATAGGTCCACACACATTTAAAAAATCCATACATCTACCTGTTGTGACCGGGAGCTGAAGCTGCTTCGTCTGCTGCGTTGGCTGTGGGAGCTGTGCAGACTGTGGGCCGACTGTTCGCTGTGGACGCTGCGCCGGTCAAACTCATCACCATACGGGTCTCCACGTCGACGGTACTCATCATCAAAGCTGGCATCATAACCCGGGTAGTACCGCCACTGGTCTTCATAGCCATCTCTCCTGTACATGGGGTGTAGATAGTTTGTGAGAGACAAACAGTACTGCATTATTTTAGAGACATTAGGTTTAACTATCTGTTGCATTTCATACTGAGTATTGCAAGAGAATTATTTTTAACTGTATGAAGACTCTTACAGTCATAATGAACACAGCAGAAATAAAATCTATAGCAAAGCTGAAAATAAACTATCATCTGAGATTGCAATATATTAGATAAGCTTCAGCTTACAACAACAATTCACACTATTAATGTAATAGTGACTATTAAATTATTATTTGGTACTCTGGATAAGAGGGTGAGGGTTTTTGCTTGAGCATTTGGATTGTTATGGGATAAAGCTGCCTGTGCCCCTGTTGGCCATATAATCGGAATTTATGAACCACTTCGCTTTCATGTTTTCAAATAGTTTTCTCTGCGTACCTGGCAGGATATGGCTGTTGGTTATAGTAGGGGTCTCTGCTTCTATAGGCCTCATCATAGTTATACCAGTAGGATTGATCATAGTATCCTCTGTAGCGAGGGTCGTATGCTCCAGGATTGTAGCCTTCCCACCGGACATATGCAAAGAGAAGGAGAAGAAGATGAGATACATTTATTTTGGCAACTAATTATTTTCAGTCCACCAAAAGTGATAAGAACAGTGTGTTAGACTTTAGAGACCAATAGCTGTACCAATGAAAGTAATCCCAACTAGTGACTACCGTGTCTCGTACCTCCATATTCATACTGTTTCTTGTAGTATTCTGCATAATATTCATCATAGGCACTTCGGTTCGCTCGGTGGTAGTCATCAGGATAGCCTTGCCTATATGGGTGGAAGAAAACCAAAGTTCAGATTTACACACAAGAACCTAACAACCAAATTCAGGAGTGACAATGACATAATATTTTAGCAATATTTAATTCCTGAATCTCTCCTTGCCTAGTTCTCAAACTTCCTTTACTCTGACACAATTTATACTCATAAACAAGTGAAATCAAAACAATGCTGACTGACATACAACTCAGGTATTGATGACCATTTGGTGTGAGACAGTGACACATTATTTCACTGACCTGGACGAAGGTCTGTCTGAGGGTCTGTCTGAGGGTCTGTCTGAGGGTCTGTCTGAGGGTCTGTCTGAGGGTCTGTCTGAGGGTCTGTCTGAGTACTGACTGGTCCTGGAGCTGGGTCTGTCCGGCTGAGGTTCTCTGTACTGGTAGTTTGGATCTCGGTAGGCTGGGTTAGGTCCTTCATATCTGCCATACCAAGGATCTGCTCTCCTATATGCATCATCCTGGGGGATAAAAGCTTCCATAAGGCATTTTCTGTCTGCTGCTTTGGCCAGAACATTATTATAGCAGTGACCACCTTTTGTAATGCAAATCTGCATATCATCACAAAAAAGGTGCTTAATGAATACATGCATTAAATATGAATGATTACATACAACTATATAAAATTAAAAAAAAGATTTTTCACATACTTGATAATATTGCTGTGCTCTGGGGTCCCCGGGTGGAGGTGGGTACTGGCCAGGAGGGTAGGGAGCTCTGCTATCTGGATATTCTCCATAGGCACCTCCATAGTAGCCTCCATACACCTGCCCTGGCACCGGAGGAGTGGGGCCATACCCTTGCTGGCTGCCCACAGAGGAGGGTGGTCGAGGTGGCTCTGCAGGAGCTGGCTGGGGAGCCCCCGGAGGCACTGGCCCCCGAGGCCCAGGAGCAGAAGCAGCGGCAGAGGGAAAGGGAACATTCCCTCCAGCAGGCCCCTGTGCTGGAGGTGGATACGGGCCATAGGAAGGTGGTGCTGCACTAACTGGAACTGGAGGAGCATCTCTTCGTCCCTCCAGTGCAGGCTGAGAATTTGATGCCTTAGGGGGCATAGGCGGTGGCTGCTGGGTGTTTGGAACTAATGGGAGTAATTGGGAGGGTGCTGATGGTACCTGTGTGGTAGATGAAGAAGCTGGAGTCTGGACAGGGGGGTCCCCTTCCACTCTTAGCCCCTGCTGAGCATCTTTGGTGACCTGTAGGTAAAATCCAGGGGCATTACTGGCCTGTGGAGACCCCTGTAGAGAGGAAGGGTGGCCAGAGGCTTGGTTTTGGTTCTGTGATTGGTGCATAGAGAAATCAAGCAGTTCATAATTTGATGGCTGATCATGATTAGAGGCAGCAGCAGTCACAGGTGGAGCCTGCAAATTAGCATGCAGAGCAGAGTGGCTGTCTCCACCCAATGATTGGCCCCTTGACAGAGGGGGGACGGGTTGGCTGAGACGGCGGCAGAGCTGTGATCTCTGATTTTGCCCCTTGCGTGTTGTCTCGAGCAAGATTGAGTGGGCTCTGACTAGAGGCAGAAGAACTGAAGATCATTAGTCCAGGGGTAAATAGTGGGTTGTGATTAGAGGTTACTAGAGATGGCTGACAGGTACTGGCACCCTGCCCCTGTGAGGGTGGTCTCACAGGTGGGGAAGTTTCACTAAGGCTACTTTGACTGGTTGCTTGAGCAAGATAACTGGGGGGAATCACACTGTAATTGGACACCGGCGGGGCAATCAAAACAGGCTGGTGGAGCGAGTCAGAAACAAGGAGAGACGCATAGCCCAGGTTGCCTTGTGAGTCTGACAGCTCCCCCTCACTCACCTTCGGTGGGTTCTCTAGGTTCTCTGAGTGGTGCTGTGAAGTTGGCTGGGCTCTCTGAGGGGGCTGCAGGTCCAGCGGGCTATCTTCTGGGGGTTGGATGACATCAGCACTAGGCTCTCGTAAAGGGGCAAGAACTGGGGGAGCTGCAGGGGCTAGCAGGATGTTAGCTCCCAAGCTAGAAGGATCATTCTGAGCCCAAAGAGTAGTGGCAGGGCTTTCACAGGGCCGACTGGACCCATAGGCGCGGGATGAGGGCCGGGAGTGAGAATGAACCACAGGGTGCATCAGGTGAGGCACCCCACCTCCAGCCCCAGTAGGCAGGGGTTGTCCTGGACCATAAATATTTTCCAGATTATCTGGGGGCTGCTCGAGGTTACCAGGTATGGAATCAGCAGCCCCCTCTGCTACCATTTTAGCCCTATCAACTTCAACAGGACGCACTCCAACCACATGTGAGCGCACAGGTTCAAAAGAGCTGTTAGCACTGGCCTGGAAGATACCAGTTGGTTTGGGAGGGCTGGGTGTGGGGGGCTGGCTGTGGTACATCCGCTCCTGGGAGCTCTGGTGGGCACCCATATCCCCAGCGGGGGAACTGTCAATCTGCTCAAAGTAGCCTCCCGTGGCAGCAGAGAGGCTAGCATCATCAGCAAGGCGGGGGCTTTCCTGCTGGATGAAGGTGCCCACTACCCCCTGGTGCCGACGTGAGCCAGTTCCACTTCCATGGCTCACATTGCTGTAGCTGGATGACACACTGGCAGATCTCATTGGTCTTGGAATAGAATCCGGAGTCTCCAGGTTAGGCCCTGCCTCAAGACGGACTGAAGTAGCAGCAGGGCTGGCATGGGGCTCACTGGGTAACACTTCCTGGTTGGGGACACACTCTAAATTCTCCACATGGTCGTATTGGGAATCAGATGGCTTCTGGCCGTTTCCTGGTGATGTGTGATTACCATCATTCATGTAGGGTATGTGTGGATTGTCTTGCAGAAGCGCTCCTTGGTAATCCAGAGGAACATCGGCATGGCCACTGTGGGCTTGTGGAGATGGTTGCGGGTTGCTGTGAAGCTGGAAGGATCCCGGAATACCATTCACAGCCTTTTTTCCATCTCCAGCCAGTGTCTCTTCATTCTCCACATCATTGCCTTTGAAGAACATTGAGAGAGTACCAGACTCCTGTGAGTATAGGGCTGCGGCTGGGGCTGGACCAGGCACGGGACCAGCGGTGGTTACATGTTGAGATCCAGTAGAACTGGGCCAGGGCTGGAGGGGACTGGGGCCTGGGCCAGTCCCCATTTGGTGGTAGCCTGAGTCTTGTGGGGGTTGGTTGAACCAGGAGTCCTGTGGGGCTGAGGTCTGACTAAAGTAGCTCTGAGCTTGGAAGTGGGAATTATGTTGCCGGGTTGCATTCTGATCAGGCCATTGAGAGCTAGGGGCATTTTCAGGGTTCTGAGGAGGGAAAGGTGCCTGGGTTTGGAGATGGCCAGGGTGTACCGGCGGGGTGGGGGTGCTGTGACGGGGCGAGGGTGTGTGGGGAGGGTATGTCTGGGATTGGGGAGGGATGTCAAAACGCTGAGGTGGAGGGTCACTAGTAGGCTGGAAATAGTTCTGAACTGAGGGAGGGCGACTTCCGTGATCAAGAGCCCAATGGGAAGAAGAGGTGGGAGGCACTGGCTGGAAGGACATATCCTGAGGAGGAGGCCCTCCTTGGGGATTCTGGTTGAAAGGTGTCTGACTAGGCGTTTGGACTGAGGCCATGGGCGATGGACCTGTGGTCATAGAAGGTGCCTGTTCTCTTGAATTAAAATATCCCTGTTCTGTATTTGATGATACATATCCTGGGGAGCGTGGTGGTACCGGTCCTGGGAAAAGAGCAGGGGGTGCTGTACTATGAGGGGTGAAAAGGGTCACCCCTGGTGTAGAGGATGATGGCTGACCAGGAGGAGCAGCTTGTGCACCCTCCAGTAGTTGTGGAGGCAGCCCTGGGCCAGCCTGGGAGTACATGCTGTTGGGTGGGGCCTGCATGGGCGGAGGGTTGATATTGGGTGCAGTTGAGGGACCACCAGCAGCCATAGGTGGAGGGCCTTGTCTACCAAAAGCAAAAGGGTCTGTCATGGGCTGGGTAGGGGGTGGAGGCCCCATCATGGTAGCAGCTGCTGCTGTATGCTTGTGGGGCCTTGTCCTCCTGAAAGCATTGGGCACTGCTCCAGAGGGAGGAGGGCCAGAGGCTCCTGGAGGTCCAGTCCGAGGAGGGGGCTGCATGGCTGCAGAGCAAACGGGTCCAAGGACCAAGCCACTCTGGTGATGTCACTGAAGAGATTGAACTCAGGCGTAGCTGGATAGGATGAGAAAGAGAGTGAGGGCGTGTTGAAAAAAAAAAAGAAATAGAAAGAAAGGTGGGAAGGTAGAGATGTAGGGTTGAAACAGAGAGGGGTGGCAGGATATGCTGTTATGGTGGACCTCACCACACCTTTATTTGTATATAGTCTGTGTTCCTCTTTAAACCAACAGTACAACGTGTCAATTTCAACACTGGCTCTACAATAATGCTAGATACACACATTGCAAGAATATCTAATATTCAGAAGTGTGAGGACATACTGTACTGCTATTGCAATCAAAAATTCTTGAGTAGCTTAAGGATTTGTTTTTAAATAAAATCACCTGCTTTTGGATCAGACAGCTTTTGCAAGAAGGTAATATTGAAATTGGTATCTTGCAGAAATGTCAATGTCAATGTCAATACAGACCAACAGACTATTGCACCTGCAATAATTTCTTGAGTGTCTGGCACAGATGTATACAGTCAATCTGTTATATATAAGGGGAATGTTAATCTCATAATTTAACTTTGGAGTTGGAGACTATTTTCAAAACAGGCGATGTAACGAACAAACTAAGAAGCTCTGAAGTTCCTCTTTTGTTCCTGTTAGCGATTAGCTGACCGCTTACCAAAACATATATTTTTAAAGATGCTGCAGATCCAAGCCTGCGACATGGACTAAACAGATGAAATTTCAGTATGTGCGAGGATTAGCAGACATAGAACTACACGGACCAAGCAGATTCTTCTTTGCTGGACGACCACTACAAATGTGAACCCCGGCTCTTTCAAGCGCCGAAGGTTACACTATAACCGGTTCATCGACGACCATTGCAACCTTGTTAGCTAGCGCCGCCGCCGTGCCAACTTACTGACAGACGTCAAACAACATTATTATCGTCCCTTCGCTTATAAACTATCGACTTTTGATTGCTGTCCAACACAGCTTGAAATCCAACCTGCTGTTAACTCGCTTTGGTATGACACGACGTTACACGTTAAGCTACCTAGGAGGAAAGGTCTAGAGTGCTTGGCTAGATAGCTAACGGTACGTTGCTTTACATGTCTTGAATGCGTTAGCCAGCAAAATGCTGTTATCCAAAGTCATTGATGTTCCTGTAAAACATCATTTCTAAAGAGTGTCAGCAAGCTATGTTGTATATTTTTCAATATTGACAGACGCACGAATCGAGTAGTTACGGGACGCTGGCCATTCGTCGAACATATTTTAACAGGTTAAGTGTCTGGTCAGCTAGCGTTAGTTGCTTTCAGTTAGCCTTCCTGGCTAGCTAATGCTAACTAAATGAATAACAGTTTACTGCCTTTAATAGTCACTAGAACAAATGTTCACAGTAAAACCTTATTAATGATCCGTTATCTTTACTCTTACCCGACAATTGTAAATGAAATTGTAAATGAAGAATAAATAAATGATAAATTCTTACAAATGTGCAGGACAGTGAGACTGACACACAGCCACCATCTTCAATGAACACATCCTACTAGGCTACGTGTACAAGCAACGTCACGCTTCCAAACAACGGTTGCGTCATGACTGGGTTGGGCTTGCTAAAGCAGCCTTTACCAGAACCAGAGAGAATTCATTAGCAAGTGAACAAAATATCTAGATATCAATTTATCTAGATATTCCAAAATTATTCTGGGTTTGTGTATCGTTTTATATCAATTTAATTTTCGTGAAAATTCAACAGAAAACAAAAAAAGGAGTAAAGGAGGAATTAATTTGAATTCAGGTGCTTTCACACCGGTGTGGTCCCTAAATTAAAGGCACAATTAACGTCCCATCATGCTAAAAGGCATGTATAAAATGCTGGGCAGACCCAGTTGTCCATTATTTTGGCTACGATGGCTTCATGAAGAGATGAAATATGTCTAAGGGACCATCAACACATTTTATAAATTAAAATTTACAAATCATATATATTCACCAAAAATGCTCAAAAGCCCCACATCTATAATCTCACATGTCTTAACTAATTTTTAAAATGTTTGTGAAAAGAATTGGTTTTGTGATATTAAGATGTTTGACATAGAAGCAGGAGAAAATGGACTCAAATGAAAAAAGGTAAGCAACAACATAAGATAGAGATGTGACATCAATTTAATTCTGTTCAGCCACTCCCCCTTTATGGATGGGCACTAATTTTTACATTTGTTTTACTTCTATACTTTGTAATAGCAAGAAATGCAAAGGTATGAAATGACGTAAAATAGGAGTATGAGATTACATTTATTCAGTTAAAACACTGTCATTCTGTCATTAAAAAGCGCTTAAGTACAAAATTGAAAGATGAGGGCCTTTGCATCTTAGAGTCTGAACAGGATGAAATTAATGTCATGCCTCTATCTTATGTAATTGTGTACCTTTGCTCATTTAAGTGCATTGTTCAGCATTTTTCTGTCATTAATGTTACTTAAGTAAAAAAATAAAAAGATGAGTGCCTGTGTATGGTAGAGTGGGAGTGCATGAACAGAATTAAGTTGATTCAGGATTTATAATTTGTTGTAATAGGGATCTGTTAAAATTTTTAAATTAGTAAATGTATATTTTGTTGACGGTCCCTTACACGGTTGTCCACAATGGAAACACTTTCCATTTCATGTGGCATTATCCAAGCTGCTTGTATGTAGTTTAACATTAGAATATAAAAAGCGTGTCAACCACCATTAGTTCGCAAAAGCTTTCCAACAAGAAACACTAATGTTCTTATAACAGTTGATAAATCAAGGACGCAAATACAACATCTTGCTCCATGCTAGCAGTACTAGACACCTCGTACTCTGACATTAGAGCATTCATTAATACACAGGACAAGATGTATTAATGGCTGCGCTAGGTTCTCTGTCGTTAGAGTATCTTATACTGCCACCTATTGGTGATATGTGCACATATCATTACACACCATGATGCAAGCCCCATCGTTTTCTTTTACTAATGGGTGCACTGACTTCTGGTCTTAATGTTGTTGCTTTTATATTGATTATTATAGCTAGTAACATCCTTCTGTTCTCAGGGCAAGGTGTTTATGTTTAGTGAACACAATACTGTACACCCTAAACTTGCTCTTCTCATGTAAGGGCACCTTTCTGTGTATGTTATTGACAGCAATGCCCTAACGTACCATTAATCAAGTAACGACCTAAAAAGTTCATTAACAGCAGAAGATAGTGCACTCAATAATAAGAATCAAGTTACACAGAAGATAGAATTAGAAGGAAGGAAAAATGTAGCCTGTATCAGTGAAACAGTCAATGGACGAAGGAAGGAAATAATATGCAGAGAAGGAAGGAGAATTGAAGGATGGATAGATATAGGGAAGGGATGGTGAAGTATTACGGAGGAATAGAAGAATACAGGGAAGGGTGAAAATCTGTAACTGACTGGAAGGAAGGAGGAAATGACATGCAGGGGACAGGGGAACGGAAGACTAGAAGGAAAGAAGATGAATAAAATAAATAATGGATGTAAAACAGTAAAGACGAGCTACAATTCTGCCATCTTACTTTGCACAGGGAAATTAGACTTTGCAAGAATTTACAAGGTAGAAACTACAAGGTAGAAACTCAGCTGCCTGTAGAAGGACCAATTTTGTAAATATTTACTCTAAGATCAAGATTTCACCTAGAGATGTTTTTCCCCCTTATAATGCACATATTTTAGATATTAAATAGAAGAAGGTCTGGTTACCAGTGCAGATTGTTTTGTGGATCTCTCATTTCTAACTGTGTTTTTGTAAGGCATGATTTATTTAAGTCCTGTAATAAGACCAATGCATATTATTACTCAGATGAATAGTTATTGAGCAATTTTACATTCTTTATAGATAATTTATTCAAAAATAACTATTTTTTGTATCAAAAGTATCAAATTTTGTATCAAAAGTATTAAAATGAACTATTATGTACTCAAAATAAATGATGCTAAATGTCTGACATTGTTCTAACTTCATAATAGTATACAAGTATAAATTGCTTGAACCCCCTCTAGATTTGATCTAATTTGTGTGATCTGTGTGAAGCCTTGGCCTATTTTACATAGTTGTTTACTCGATTTATACAAATTAATAAAAATAAGTAACTTAATATTTAAGGAGACAGTCCACCCTGCCAAGTTACGCCTTAGTGTGAACGAGAGAACACAAATGAGAGAAAGAAAGAGAGCGAGACTACACACCTTCAGTTCTGAGTTCAAACATGCATGATACACATGGAGCTATCTCTCGTTCACACACCTCTTTTTCTATGACTCTCGCTCAGACTTGTCAACCGAAACTTACCCTCCCAGTAGAGTGTGTCTTGAGACCAAGGGCAGGTTGGAACAAACCTCCAAGTTTACACCTTAAACCCCCTGGCTTGGCATGGAGCTACAGCTTCTTGGTCCAGGTAGACTCTGTTTGAGTAATCCTAAACGCTGTCTGTGCAGGGCCTACTTTTTATTAGTCTGCACTTGCGAAACATAACTGAAGAAATAGCACTGTAGCACAATTTGGCCTTGAACACAGACTAAAATGTTTGCATCCCTCTCTCCACCTCCACCACCACTAACAGCTCCATTTGCAACAGCCAATTTAAGAGTAGCGATGATGATTGAAATACAAAAAAGGTGGAAAGAGTCCTTAAATATTTTTGTCAATTTAGTACAATTTGAATGTTTTTGAATTTTATTTAAGCGAGAGCAAAATGAATCATTAAGATTTAGTTTGGTCCACAAACATCCCACCCCAAATTAACTTATTGCCCATACTTGCATGGCCCTTACAAATAATATGATGGTCTGTGATCAGCCAAGGCTTGAAGATGGTCAAGTCAAGAATCACTGTTTGACTGTAAATCTGTAAATCTACCATATCTTGTTACTCTAATGTCTAAAAACTCACCTAAAAGAGTAATTATTTAAAATAGTATTCCCTAAAACCCTTTTTCATTGGACATCCACATTTCTAAATGTATTGTTTAGGTTGATCAATGTACCTTGTGTTTTGATTTTAAGCTGTTGCTTGGCCAATCCGCAGTATCCGTGGCCTACATCACTTCCTGTGGGTGCTGTACCAATCACAGAGTGTTCATTTGTCCTCAGAGAGTCTGTCTTTGTCTCTCCGGTCATTACGGCAGTGTTGTGGGAAAGCCAGGAGAGCGGGAAATGTTTGGTTAACCACTGTCTAAACTCCCGATAAGCCCCTGAACGTTGACTTGAGTCTGGCGGTTTGTTGACGGCCCGGGTCTCTGGGAACAATAGCAGTGGGATAAACTCATGTTTAGCATCTTTTCCTTGCTGGGACACGTATGCTCGTGCACAACTGTTAAGTTCGGCAGATGTTTGACGGCTGAGATAGCAGGTCAGCATAGAGATAATACTTTGAATAGACATAGGGGGAGTGCTCAGAAAAACTAATATTTAGATTTAGAGTTGTGCATGCACTCCCTCCTTCCCTCTCCCTCTCTCTCTCTCTCTCAGACACACACACACACACAAGTGATGTTAATAAAGTGATAAAAGATTGTATGAGCAGGTTTGGGCCTGGATAGGGACTACAGGATGCAAAGATTGTGGTGATGATAGAACAATTCCTATCAGAAAATCTCCAAAATCACTTTAAAAAAATTAAAAAATTAAAAAAAACAAGGATGAGCTTTGACGGTTCATTGGAGATGACATAAATAGCTGGATAATATCTTCACCACTCAGGGTCATTGGTTTCTTCATGTTGTTTGCAATATATTGCTTTATTTCCATTAATGCATGGCATGATCCAGAGCCTGTAAAAGCATCACAGTTACTGACCTAAAATGTCTTGCGTATGACATTGAGGATCTATATTTGGGGTGAAGAAATAGCCTTAGTAGGGTGAACATCAAGTCCTTTCTAAATCACTGCTCAGTGGGGGGGTTTTCTGTGGGAAAATCTTGATTTTCCTACGTTGCCTGATTCATAAACCCGCAATAGCACTGATTCATAAGCTCTTAATCTGATCTTCCCTGAAAAATAAATAGTGCTGATGCATTGGTAGATCTCAAGCCAAACCAAACAGCAGAGTTTCACCACATGACCGATGCCGATATGTGAGTGAACCAATAGGAAAGGACAGCCGACAACCAACCATCTTCAAGCTCTGGAAAGCACTACCAGATGGGGGCGGTGTTGCTTGGGTGATCAAGGGACATGACATGAAGGGACAATTGTGAATTTTCCTGACTGGGTGACAAGGACAGGTATGATAGTACTGAATACGTTTTGCCTTTCAAACAATGTGGAATAAGATGAGCAGCTGTGTATCCACAATTTCCTACTCTAAGAGAGAGTTCATGTTTGGTAATCACTGTTCTTTTTATCATTTGCTGACACAGGGCTTTTTGTGTTTGGTGTGTGTGTGTGTGTGTGTGTGTGTGTGTGTGTGTGTGAGAGAGAGAGAGAGAGAGAGAGAGAGAGAGAGAGAGAGTGTGTTTGTGTGAGTGTGTGTGTTTGTTCATAGGTGTGTATGCAGGTGAGAGGGATGTGAGAAAGAGAGATGGGGGGTCACATTGAATGACAGAATGCATTTATTGGATTATTCTAACGGTGCTGTAACACATTTAATGAATTAGGACTGGATGCAATTACTGCATTACAAAAACAGGGATGAATGTTTTGGTTGAGCGTGATGATGCGAGAGTTATGGGTATGGCAGAAGTAGAAAGTACTGTTTTTACAAGTGGAAGATGGATAGTTTTACAAGTTTCAGAGGGAGGGATTAAGGGAAGGAGGGACCGGCAGAGGGAGGGGTGTGGACGTCACATCTGTTCCTGCCACTCCCTAGGGGCTCCTGGGAGCATGGGAACCTTCAGTGGCTCCAATGGGTTGCTCCTCACAGTGCAGCTCATCCATCAATTAAAAGGTAAATGACGAGCTATAGAAGCAATGCATTGTGTTGGGAGGGGTGGAGATGGATACTTACCTTTAGTTTGGAAACTAACACAACTCACATTTGTGATAAAGTGTTCAAGTGTTGTTCCTTCCAGTTGGAAGATAACATGAGAGTGCTCTGCATGGTTAGTCTCGTAGTCTTGCGGAGAAAATAAAAGTCTCTGTCTTCAGTATTTCATTCATGCTGTGCGTGCTGTCTGTGTAAATACGTCCCATGAAAGTATCCCCTGAATCTGGAGCTTCCTGTCTGCGGTCTTGTGGTCTACTCAGTGCTCAGTTTGTCAACCAGGGTTTTGAGTTTCCCTTACATGCTTGTCCTGCTTTGGCCCCCCAGTATGATGACCACCACACTTTAATAGGCCATTTCACAGAGGTCGATTCTCCTTTCTCCACGCCGTCAGCTGGGTCGCCCCACTCACCCACTTCACCCTTCCTTACCCCGGCTCCCCCATTGGCATGTGTTCAGCCCAATGCTGTTTACTCGGACTGAGCATTTAGTGGGGTTAGCGTTTCACCACGGCAGCTGTTGGCACCATGTGCCTCCCCCTCAGGCGGCTGGCCGACGGCACGCAGGCCACTGCTCCACACACCCTCCAGCATCCCCCCAGGACCTTCCCTCCCTCCGTTCGCTCTCTTGCTTAGCCTTGGTTGAAACTAGTAGCCCGTATTAAGGATCAGATATCCGTCTAATGTGAAGACACAGCTCTGGCTTTAATCGATGGCTCCTGTTTTTCCACTCACAGTCTAAAAGATGAGCTAAAAGATGATAGTTGAGTCTCGAGCATGAAGGTAAAATATGTCAATAAGGAGGACCCACTTTCTGTGTGTACAGTATACATCTGACATGTATGGACTTAATTCACCCCAGGCAACAGCTGGTTGAATATGCTGGCAAAGTGTCACATCTGTCATTAGGAGGATTAAGGGCTCCTGTCCACAGCAGCTCCCACGTCACCTCTCTCACTGATCGGCCTCACAACTGTAACGAACAGGGCTCAAGGCCAACATGAAGGTTCAGCTCCAGACAGCAGGTTGCCGTTTACATCAGGAAAGAGATGGGGACAATCACAACAAGGAGGGATGGAAGGATAAAAGAAATATGAGGAGACAGTCAGCACAAGGGGACAGACAGGGGATAAGAGAGGGATGAAGATGCAGACAGAGGGGAAGTGTAGTATGTGAGTTATCAGATGGAAAATATATAGTGGATGGAGGAAAGTATGTGAGTTATCTCTGTGACATTTAGCCTCCCCAGCCCATCCTAGTGCTGCAACAGGCTGGGAATCAGACATGGCTCGCTAATCAGCCACTTATTTCTGGCCGGCTGCTTGTCACCTTCCATCATAATTCAAGGTGACAGGCAGCAAATAAACAGCCGAGAGAGGCACCTACGCACACACACACACACACACACACACACACGCAATACTTTTCTTAAACCCACTCTGAGACATAGTCTGAGATGTTAACATGCTAGTGTCTCCATACGCCATCTGCCTCATTGCTGTCAAAGTCATCCCCAGCATCTCTCTATGATTGACAGGTGGCAGGAGGGTGGCTCTACGTTTTTTGGAGAGAGAGAGAGAGAGATTGTGAACGAGGGTAATCTCGTCCCCAAACCCCACCCCAGAGATTCTGGCGAGTCTTGGGAGAGTGGAGCGTGGTGGCGGCGCGGAGAAGCAAGGTCAGGGTGACAGTTGTCAGACCCCCCTCCATACCATTTGGGTGGAAAGTGATACCACGGACAGCTGAGGCCGCTTCTGTCACTCTCAGGGTTAATTTGGACCGTCTTAACATTCACTTCGCACAGGATGGATTTGTAATGAACGTGGAACTGTGGGGTAAATGGAAATCTCAGCATCTGTGTCTCCTCTCTCTCTCTCTCTCTCTCTCTCTCTCTCTCTCTCTCTCTGTGTGTGTGTGTGTGTGTATGCCTCTGTCCCCCCCCCCATCACTCTCTCTCTGTCTGTCTCTCAGACACAGAGCCACACTTACACACACTTGCAGAAATGCATACACACGCGTTGGCACACTTGCGCACACACACACACACACACACACACATATACACACACCCATAAAGCTAATACACATCATCAGAGGTTTTAAGTTTTCGTTCCCTTTATTTTTACACCTCATATGAATTTCCGTTGGGTGCCAAATTACAGACACCAGCTACACGGCCACGGACCGGATTCCTGAGGTGGTCTCATACCCACAGAGGCACGCAGCGGTCGTAACTCTTCCAATCATGTTTACTGTGGCAAGGCCTGCCATCCTGCTGCATGCATCACGCCCCACCCTCCCCGCGCACTCCTGGGGTCTGTATTGTGATTAGTGAATGCTTCATCACAGTCAGGCTGCCTATCGGATGGGCCCTAAAATTAACAGCGGGGAAACAGGATGAGGCTCTATGGACCCCAGATATTCCTCCTCCGAATGGGACCCAGGAAGTTACACACACACACACACACACACACACACACACACACCACGAAAGCCAGCGTGTG
The DNA here is from genome assembly GCA_034670405.1 of Hoplostethus atlanticus. Taxonomy (NCBI): domain Eukaryota; kingdom Metazoa; phylum Chordata; class Actinopteri; order Trachichthyiformes; family Trachichthyidae; genus Hoplostethus; species Hoplostethus atlanticus. The sequence continues at coordinate 2,983,223 of JAXDDX010000049.1, forward strand.
GATACAAGGAGGTATATAGGGGGGTGGGATGAGGTGAGCAGCAGAGTGCTAATGGGTCCAAAGCTCTGTCTGTACATGTGCTATGCTATGTGTAGAGTGTATGGTTTTCCTGTGGTGGGTCTAACTGTCCTGCCCTGGGAGGATGTTCTCTTTGTGATGGGTGAGATCACATGTCCCCTTTTGTTTTTTTTTGGGGGGGGGGGGGGTCATTTTTGTCTTTATTGGACAGTTAACAGTTGAGGTTATATGGTTCACGCCCTAGACCACTGAGCCACCAGGACAACCCCCTGTTCAACCCCCCCCTTTTTTTTATTGGTGACACACATACACAGACTACAGATTTCATGAAGCCACACTGCCTGCGTACCCCAAAGTCTGACCTGCTCTCAAAAGAGGAGAGAGCATACATGTGTCCATTACCGCCAACATCGGTGTGTGTATGTGAGAACATTATTCACTGTCACTTCCTCTCAAGTGTGAGAAGGAGACAAACCATCGATTAGCTGTGACAGGGGAAAAGCTAGACTGCTCTGAAAGCTCTTTTAGGAGTAATTCACTACTTGGCCGTGTCATTACCTAACCATGATTACAGCACACAGCTGTTCTGGTTCAGGTTAGTATGGGGTTCTTCAGTTGCTTACAGCCATGCTCCCTTGACTCACTCCTGCACGCATTCATTCACGCGTGCACACATGCATGCTCACAGAAAGCTTGCACATTCACTTAGTCACACCGGCTACACGGGGGCTGGTCAAGGAACCACATTTGGCTTTGGGAGAAATCTGGAGCGAGGGAGGGAGGAAGGATGGATGGGGGCAGGAGGGGGGCAGTTGAGTCTTCTGACTAAAGTCTCTTTCTCGCAGCTTGTCTCTTGTTTACATTCCACGCCCCCACACCCCCTAACCAGAGCTCCAGTGCTTAATCTCATCAGTAAAATCTCCGGCTGAACAAATATCTCCTCTCACAGTGAATATTTTCACCCTTTGTGCTCATACAAACACACACACACACACACACACACACACACACACACACAAGGTTTTGGTGTTTCAGACACACAGTTCTAGATCGTTTTCTTGGTTGTGTCACGTCTTGAATCCTTTTGGTAGATAAAGAATTTAGTTAACCTCTCTCTATTTTTGTTTTTATATTTTAATTTCTACCCCCCCCCTCCTTTTTTCTCTCTAATAAAAGGATGCAAGTCATTGTCACTGTTCAAACAGACAGACCGACGGCCCTGCAGAGGAGTCGGGTTTGGTGTGATGGCTGAGTGGCCAATGTTGAGAGTGGAGGCAGTGAGGGGGCAGGAGGAGGGGAGGCCCAGCAGGACAGAGAGTAGCTTTGTTTCCTGGCCTCCAGGAACCAGTGTTGTGGCATTTGGCTGGCAGGAGAGATGCACACCGACACACTGCCCAGAGAGAGACCAAGGGGACGATGGGGGGGGGTGTATATAAAGGGCTGGTTGGACAGACGGACATGAGGACAGACGGGGCTGGATATGCCTCACTGGTGACCCGCAGAGGAGAGCACAGACCTCCAACTGTGCAATCCTGACCCGTCCGTGCAGCTATTACGGTTTGGATCAGTGAGCCCGTAAAGGCCAACTGCCTGGCCTGGCACAGTGCTGCAGTCATCAGCCCAAATCAGGCAATGTTCCTTTCTAAAGGCCTTGAACGTCTGTTTAGTGGGGCAGCAAATCTAATTTCTGTTCTTTTTGATTTGTGTTTGTGTGAGGGAGAGAGAGACAGACAGTCAGACAGAAAGAGTGTGTGTGTGTGTGTGTGTGTGAGAGAGAGAGAGAGAGAGAGAGAGAGAGGGAGAGAGAGACAGACAGTCAGACAGAAAGAGTGTGTGTGTGCATCTCCAGTTGTCTCCTTCACAAGGTTGTGAATTGGAGCCCATTTCCTGGACTGTGTAAAACTAAGGTGGCACTCTTCTCACTCTGGGCTATTCAGCTGGGGGAAGGACACACAAAGAAGTGTGTGTGTGTGTGTGTGTGTGTGTGTGTGTGTGTGTGTGTGTTGGGGGGGCTGTAGTGCTCAGGTATGTGTGCCCTACTCTTTGTCCCCATGGCCAGCATGGAGCCAGGTCCTTCCTGTGTTCCATTGTCCTACATATAAAAACATTGTTGGTCAGCTGACACACACACAGACACACACACCATAAAATGTGCACAATGACTGCACAAAAACTATATTGCCCATTGCCTGTGACATCTAAGGAATGCTTATATAGTTCCTGCTGCCACCTTTTGAGCTGATAAAGCATAATACACAACAAAAGGCTCTCTCATCATCTCATCTCTGACCAGTTCACTGGGCCGTCAGATAAGACTCCTGCAGCCCCTCCTCCTCCAAAATGTATACTCCAGGAGGTGGAAACCAAACACATTCCCAAGGGGATACTTTAATGTAGCTAGTGGTGATGTGATGCATACCACAGTGTGGCCATGTAAACCAAGGCCACATCATAAAACCTTAAACAACCAAACGAGGCAGCAGCTCATCAGCCTGCAGAAGCCACTTCAAAGAGCCATGGACGCGTCGAATGATTACACCATTCCCATAGGGCCTCTCCTCCATGTTAACAAAGAGTATGTAAACACACACAGCAATCCCACACATAGTGATTATTGATTCAACCTCTACCCAATTCATGAAAGTTTTATCATTTGGTGTCTTAAAAACACCTGAGAGTGGGTAGCTGCCTCCCAGGAAAAAGTCATGTGGTGAACAGGAAGTGATGCATTTTATGTTTCCAGCAGCAGGAACAGCAGTCTGTTTGGAATAAACTGGGAGGTTAGGATGAGCACCGATAGATACTGTTATAATTGCACAAACAAGTTCACTGACTCAGTCACACAAACTAGATACTGCTCTGCTGTCGTTCCAGAACATTAAATCACCTGCAGCCTGCTGTCTGTAGCCAATCAGGGATGGTCTCTGCAATTAGAACAGCTTTGACCCAGGTGTTATCAATCACTCCTCATTTGGAGTTAATGTGTAACTTTTCTCAGGGAATGCAACACAATTTAAAGGGGCAGTCCACTCCTGTCTGTTAAAGGGGCAGGCAGACTGGCATAAACTCCCCTTAACCTCTTAAACTCCCACCACTTTTTTGTCATGTTTGCCTATTTTGGCATACCCAAATGGAAAAGCTTATAACAGAAGAACTGTTCATGATTATAGAGATTGAAATTACAGAAGTGAGAGGAACGTACACCTTCCTCTCAGCGTACACTAACATGTACTTTTATGCTGGGAATGGAGAAGGTACACTCCAATAATTTTACTAATGTTACTGCAAACACTGGCTGTCTTTTGTCGATATAACAATATCAGTTGATAATGAGCATGAGACTCTCAGGGTCGTGGGTTCGATCCCCACATACTGTCAACTATCACCTTTGTAAGTCGCTTTGGATAAAAGCGTCTGCTAAGTGACTGTAATGTAATGTAATATAATGTAAAACAGCCCATGCTTGTTTGTGGGTGTGGGAGCTGCTGTCAGTCCAGCGAAGTCAAAGTCCTGGTGACACTGTTGTGCAGTTGCAATGTGACCACCACAGTAATGACAGAGTCGCCAAAATAAGAAAATAAAAAATCTCCCTGAATATAACTGAGCATTAGAGTGAAGCATTGCTTGTCTCTCCAGTCATAAAATTACTTTTTTTTATAGCACATTACAACGCATTATTATTTTACACTCCCTCACTATTTGATCCCCATAGATGTACAACCCTGTAGTTAGCAGAAGCCTGTCCTCTTGTCATCTTTCTCTTTAACAAGTGTTGACTATGACACAGGCCCAGCAGGGACTTCCTTTCAACACACGTTTCACACACCTAACCCTGACTGCTTAGCATGAGTCCAACAAATGGCAGCACACAGAGATCCCGGGCCTCTGCCAAATCCTCTTTCTTCTCCTCCTTGTTCACAGGGCAACACAATATGCAGCATATGCTGTTTACTATGTACTTGGGAGTAGAGCGGGAAGAGATACTCTAACGATGTTTAGACTGCGTGTTGATATACAACATATACAGTGAATCATACGTAAGATCAGTGTAGATCCTAATCGACCAAATCAGTATGGTCAGACCCACAGATCTAGCTCTCTATGGAACAGTGTAGGTCAGCAGGGATGAGCCCTTGGTTTCTTTCCTGCCATACCTCCGATGTGGCTTTGACCTGCCTTCATTGTTCCTGTTAACCTAAACCCCTGATGATAGAGGGGCAACGAGGGGAAGGAGAGAAGCTGTCTGAGCTGACTGGGAGTTAGGGAGAAATAGATTTAGAGAAGAATTTAGAGAAGAATAAAACTTCTCTAGGTAGAGACTAGTGTAGTGGAAATTTGGTCAAGTGAAGTTTATTCAGGCAGCATGGAGAGAAAATAACAGTACAAGACAATGCCAAGCTTTTCTCTACCTCTTATATACACAGTGTAGGAATGTCAAGGTTTCCCAAGATTTGAGAGAAGAGTTATCATTCAGTGTTATTATTATAAGATAGTAAGTGATTTTCTATAAGGAGTAGAGGAGTAGAGTGCAGCTGTAGGTCTCATTCGTTACACAAAGAGAAAAGGAAATTTACTTCGACACTAGCAAGGGAATGAAATGCCTGAAACGCTGAACAAATGTCATTGTTGCAGAAAGATAAATCTATTTTGTACATGGTTTCAGTAAAAAGGACATTTATAACTATACTATAATGGTGCCTTTAATATTTGTGTCATCCTGTCTGCAATGTACTCTGACTAAACTGTAGATGCGTTTGATCTGTAGTTGCCAACAGCCGAAACTAATCTCACTGACCATGGTGAGGCAGGATGAGCCTGAGGTGGGTGTGCCCAGTGACAGCTTCAGCTGTGAGGGACAGGATCAGAGGTTACTCTGCAAAAATGAAAAAAGAAAAAAAAAACTTTCTGCTGCTGTCAATCAGATCAATCACGTGGCCCCTTCATGATACTTATATGATACAATTCAAACATACAACATCATAGCTGACATAATCAACATTATCTACAGAGATCTACATCTATGGGATATCCATATCCATAGATCCCACTAGGGATCAGATGTGATGCTCATGTGACAAAGTCCTTGGTCTATCCTGTTCTCATTACAGGAGTGTCTGGGCATGTTTGGCATTAGCACGAGTCACATACAAATCAGAAACTTGACTAAAACTGAACATGGAGGCCATTAGAGGAAGGTGATAATTGGGACACCTGAGGACCTCTGTTCTCTGATCCAGGACTGTTTGCTCAGGAGAGCAAAATAAATGGAGGCACCACACTATGGGGGACTATATTGCTCTTGATAAGATGGCTTGCTTTTCCATTCACTTATCTTCAAATAACCAACAGAGGGTCTGTTGTTCTGCAAACAGCAGCCAATTCAGTCCAAGCCCTGTGGTAAACACTGAGCCATCAGACTGGCACAGTATTCACACACAGATGTGAAGTACCTGGAGCTCGAGCAGATAAGACACAAAGCCTTTCTGATGGGTCGTTACTGTATTGTAGTAGGAGCACTGTTACGTCAGACATTTTGGTTAAGTTACACATAGCTGTCTGAAAGTGTTAATGCATGTATATATCTAGACAAAAGACTGTTATCTGTTATCTCTCTCTGTTACATTTTAAATGATTACAAATCAACAGTTATTGTGGGAAGAACATCTTACTTGTGCAACCATTGCTTCATTTTGGTCATTTGTTCCTTTTAAAAGTGAATCCCAATAGAATGTTGTCAAAATGTTGGGTATGTAACTGATTCCTTCTACATTTTAAAACAAAAATCTGAAAACATTTTCATATTATCACTAAATCGTGGTTTTAAAATGCCTACCTACCAGAGTGGAATGAAGCATTTTCATTTTTGGTCATTTTCATTTTTCACATTTTTGTTTTGTCCACCTCTGTTCTGTAGAATTACAAGCATTCAAACTGTAAATGTATTGATTTGCAGTCTCTTGAATGTGTGTTTTTTTTTTTAATGAAGCCACAAATATCTGGACACAATATATCCTGGGCACACCACATAATACTGTACAATGACTGCCCATATGCCTCTCACTTTCAAGAAAGCACAGTTCCAAGATTGTGCTCTATCCAAACATTTACTGTCATAGTGCTTTATTTGTGGCTATATGTTTCTGGCTTTGTTGCATCTGAATGGGCGTAAACCAGGAATAATACCCTCAGCTCTTGTCAGGCGTTGAGATTTGATAGTAGGATGACATCACGTGGTCCTTGTTAAGGAGAGTCACTGTTTTATCACAGCCTCTGGCATTGCTCTATTTCTGCTCCCAGGGAAGGAAGGAAGGGAGTCTGAGGAATTAGGAGCTGCTATGGGCTCCGGGTCAGAATCTGCAGCTCTGAGGAACCAGGGTTCATACTGCAGAGGGCAGTTACACATATATTTAATTTCAAATAAGTGATTCGTTTTTTGCACTTTATGTTGACCTCTTTGTGTTATGTTACTATATTAAGCCGGGATATAATTTGTTTTCCCAGCCTTGGGTCTTCCCCTCTCCAACCTTGTGAATCCACCACAGAGCATTTTCTCATGGCCTTAAACTTTCCCCAAACAAATAAGCATCTCAAGTCAAAGAAAGCCTCGCAAGCAAAGAACCCTGGGCAGCTCAGATTTCATGACCTAACAGATAAAAACCCAGCACACCCTGCCAGTACCTCTCAAAGTCAGCATGTTATGATTTAAAGATCAAATCACACCTTACTTCATACAGTGAGGATGGGAATGTGAGAGGGCATGTGTGGCATGACTTTAACTGACAGTGTGCCTGAGAGATTTAACATTTCTCACACTGGGTCAGGTGGTGCCTTGGTATAACAGTGCATGCCCACACACATCTTTTTCTTAATACGTCCTACACGCTCCCTCAACGTTTCACATTCGCCAAGCTGTTATGCAATAAAATTGTGGTTGATTCCTGTTTGTTTTCTCAGTGGTTCCCACACTACATACACCTAACAGACCTAGTCCCATTTGGCAGTGGTCCATTTGGCAGTCACACCAACAAAAGGAGCAGCATGTGCGTGGCTTCGTATTGAAATAATCTTTACCCTCGGGTGCTGAAACTCTCTGACAGTTTCGCTTGCCCTGAGAGAAAGAAAAAAAAAGGAAGAATAGCAGCAACATTTGGCACAGAAACTACTATAATTGCATGTGCAATATGACGTAACTGACATTTTTGAGGAAAGCTAAATGAAAATATATTACTCATGTTGTGCAACTAAAATGCCTGTGGAAGGACTGGACTAAATCTGATTGATAGCATTGAAAGCACATTGTAGATAGTGATGTGTGCTGTAGAGTGTATCACAGTAAATCAATACAAAGCAAGAGAGACCAACAGAAAGCTTTTGGGAACAAGGATCCATGGAGTGGTGTGTGTGATGCGACAATGAAACTGCAACAGGAACTGAAACTTATACATGTCTTATTGTACAAGTGTAAGATTTGGTGGTCTAGTCATCAGGACACAACACTTAATAACATAAGAGGAACATATGGAGCTTCTCAAATAAGATGCTGGAGGTCAAAACGTTTTGAATTGCCTCAGTTGCGCCATTACTATTTCACTTGATATTGGGCACTCGTCTATTTTGTGATTTAACAAAAAAGACATATGAAGTGAACAGTGAGTGAAGAAAGGTGAGGTTTATCTGGTAGTCCTATAAGCAACGGAGAGGCCTTTGGCTTGAGGAGAGGGAGAAGGGGAGGGGTGAGGGGGGAGGAGGAGTGGGAGGAACTTGTTGAGTTGCCTTCAGTCTTCATTGAGAACTCAGAAGGCAACACGGCAACATCTATGAACTGAGTCCTCTTGGAGACGATTCTCTCTGCTGGATTTACTGATTTTACAGAGGATATTTATTTTGAGCAACCACCTGGAGTATACGGAACCGCGGATCTATGCAAACCCCACGCGGGAGTGTTCGACATTTGTGAAGTTGAAGAGGAGGAATGTATCGTTTCTTTGTGAAACTAACATTTCTGATTCCAGCAGTCGTCATCTCACAAGGTAAAGTGTCTGAAAAAAGTCTTTCCAATGCACTTTAAACTCGAATACAGGATCAGACTGCTGTGCGTGATTGACGCACTCCAATGAAAATGATCAATCAAAATTAGTCTACGTTATGAGGGAATGTGTGTATGATTAGTGAATGGATAACAGGCTTTATTCATTTGATCGATAGTTTGCATACAACTTTTAGGCTTATATTATCTGATACTGCGCTGAGAGTTGGACACTGGTGTCTTCTTTTAAATCTACTGGAAACTTAAATTGATTTATGTTTGAAGTAGCTGGACCGGTCGTGGGAATTAAGTCACTACAAGTGCAGCGGCCAAATGCTGGGACGCGGCGGGCTTCTTGTGAAAGTTATATTGCGGAAACTAACAATTTATTATGTTCATGTTGATAGACAGTCGTTGCCTAATCGGTGCTGTAGCCTTTATGCAGCAGCTGGTGTATATACAACTTAGTGAGTTATTTCTGATACTTTATCAGGAAAGAAACGTAACTTGTTGTAATCACATTTTGTTGACTGTATTTCATAAAATTGCCTCTTTAAGTTGTAGAACGTAACGTCATCTCTTAAAGTGATGTGAGAAAAGTTTTAAATAGTATGGTACGAAGGAGATAATGGGGTAAAGAAGTTGGTGCGTGTGTTGCGGCTGGGAGGAGGGGCGATGCGGGGGAGGGCAGCTTTTGTCTGTATGTGTGGGAGAGTGTGAGTGCGGGGTGGGGGGTGATGGGGGTGCTGTTATTCCCGTCTGCCGGTAAACAATGCCGCTGGAGAGTGTTTTATGGCTCGTGCTGGACTCTGATTTCTTTTGTTCCACATCTGAGCTCCGCAGCTGCTGCGCTTTTCCCGCAAAGCGTGCTCTCCGGAGCCACGCACCACGCGCGCTCTAGCCTCACCGATGTCCAACAGGCTCTCCAATATCCCCCACGGACACTGGCGTAAGCCCCTGAGTGTCAAATCAATTAAAAATGAGGAGGCTATCTCATGCACGCGCATTGAAAATACGATTCCCGTGAATGATGATATTTGCATTTCACTAGTGGAAATGATTTCCCACAATTTCTTTATCTCAGTTTACCATTATTTTTCAGTTTGCACAGCATGATCCTAAACAGATACAACTAGGTGCCTATCAGTATTGATTTCACATGACTTTATGTGTATTGAGTTAATGGTTGGATCAAAAATGTGTTTGACAAAATCAAATAAAAAAGTTTTTTCCCTCCGCAGGTCTAAGATGCTCTCTACCCACTGAATCGTGTCTGAATGGAGGCAGATGTGAAACCTCCTCCAATGGAAATGGAGAATGCAAGTAAGTACCAAGCAGGCTGATTTTCCTCCAAATGTTGTTGCAGAACATTGTAACGTTTCAGTCTATTGGCATTTTCTGTTCAGTTTCTTGTGTTGGCTGTAGCCTAGACCTATGTTATTTGATAAGGTGTTTTGGCATTTGTGCAGTCCCGGTAGTGCCGTGTAGCATTGGTACTTTAGAGCGCTCTTGGGTAGGAAGGAGAGGGGCCACATATACCCCCTTTCATTCCAGCCTTTGAGAGGACCCTGTGCCCAGCAACCAGAGGCCCTTGAGTTTCCTCTGGGCTTCTGTGCTGCTCCAGGAGCCACAGGACCCTGTGTGCCTGCGCACATTCCCCTAAAGAAAAGAGTGAAGAAGAGGAGAAATTAAAAAAAGAGTCCAATTCCAGAGTTCTGGAGAGGTGAGAGAGGGGTGGCTGAACAAAAGCCCCCCCCACCCCCAATCCGTGGGGTTGTTAATGAATGCAAGACCGCTTCACCAGCAAAGTGAGAGGACGCGTCCAGTCCTAAATCTTGTTTTTCTGCTCTTTCATAGGGCGACAGCTGGGGCTCGCCCGCCGCCCGTCAGCCATTGTCCTGTAGTCAGAGTAATGCTGTGTGACTAATCTGAGTGGGGCTTCCCATAACGCCACAGCCACCCCAAACACCACAACACACACCAAACTCCTGCCATAGCCCCCCCACCCATCCAACCCCAATACCCCCCCCCCCCCCTAAAAAGGCTTGTCTCCTGCTTTCTGAATGGATACACCCCCCACCCTGCACCCCCACCCCTTGTGATCTCCATTAGAAAGCCAGATGGCTGTGAAATGTAATTGGATTGGATGTTGAGAGAGTGAGATTAATTGGAATATAGTGCAGAAATTTGAAGGCAAACAAGTGGGAGCAGATAGAGGGGCAGATTGCAGGCTGTTTGCGTAGGCCAATGATTGATGTTGATAGTATGTGGGTGGGACACATATTCACCTTATTCCTTTTAGGTGATCTTTGTTGAAATTTACGTGTGTGTGTGTGTGGTGATTCCATCTTAAATGTGCAGGAATACAGAAGACTAAGAGTAAGAAGAGGATGTCCATTTTTAGATTTCACATCTGCCAGGTCATCCCATATTGACAAGGATAGGATTTGTTTTGAAGATCATTCTGATTTCCAGTTGTGGTGTCATTTTGATCCATGTAAAGAAGCTCAGGGGTGGCCTAGTCTCCCCTGAGGGCATCTGGTCATGGCAGGCGCTCCCTTGGTCTGTGCGGACAAGGAGGAACCATTGAGGGACCCACGCTAGTAGCCCAGGGCCACAATTCAATAATATCTAATCTGAACCCCCCCCCCCCCCCTCCACACACACACACACACACACACACACCACTACACACACACACACGTGTGCACACGTCCACACACAGAAACTCTCCATACACCCTCCCCCACCACAAAGCTGCTATTGTGGTCTTCATCTCTGCTCAGTCCAATTAAAAACAGACAGGATAAGAGCATCACTCCACCCACGCTCTCTCTTCCTTCATGCTTTTCCTCTCATTAATCATTCATCCTCACCAAGCCAGCCATCGGCCTCAGCGTCAGTGCTCAGGAGTCAGAGGGTAGCGTCCATTCCCTATTGATCACACTTGTGTTTCTTTTGTAATTCTATGCTGTATTCACTGGCAGATGCAGTTTGGAAATGTGTAGGTTACCTAGGTGGGGGAAGCCAACACGGGGACAAGGTTCCTTTTGCACAGCAGTTAAAAAGGAGGCTTGCACAGTCTGCACTGAAAACAATGACCCAGATTCAGATTCTGGTTGAGTTGTGTGATGTTCTGTTGTTCCCAGAAGTTCCCAGCAGATGATGGTAAGTGGAAGGTGTACGATTAAATGCCAATGGTTTAAAAAAAAAAAAAAAAAAAGGTCACATGCAGACAATTGTTGAAATTACCGGTGAGTCATTTATTGGAAAAAGTCATTTGCATTGTGGTTTGTGGTCTAGTGTGCGAACACATGGTAACAGATGTGGTGAAATGGATTTAAATCCTCTCAACAAGCAGATTTCAGCACAGTTCCCACGACTACGAGAACAGAGAGAGAAATCACATGCTGGCATGTAGAACAGGGTTAGACTAGGTTCGACGACGGTAACCATGTTTTACGGATAGGCTTACTGGGAAAATGTACCATGTAGACACAAAATTGGTTTTCCAGACAGTTTTCCACAGCCCCTTCATGCAGATTGGAGGCTCAATCAGGATATGTTTTTTGTTAGTTTGAACTGACGTCATGTGAGTTTCCATTTAGATTTTATACCGACTATACAGCTTTTATTGATGTATTAATTTGCTTACTTGGAGAAATCACATCTTTCCTCCAGTGTTTATTTAATTAAAGGAAAATGGACCCGTGTGGGGAAGCTCAAGAGGAGCTTGGTAGGCTCCGTCTCGGTACACACTCAAAGGTGAAGAATACAGTTTCAGTTTGTGGTGGCACCAGACAAACGATCACAGACAAGCTTATTGGGGCAGACCTCAAGAGTGATTCTGTGAAGTGAGGGGTTATCCGAAGGTCTCGCGCTTCCTGTTTCCCGTAGCGCTCTAGTCTGCTTGTTATGTAGGCCGCTCAAAAACACATTAGGGCACAGCTACGTGTGAGTCAAATTTAGATCCCATTTGTGAAACAGAGGGTCTAGAGAGGTTCAGAGGTTGTTACCCTTACACCTCTGGGCCCCGTGAATGCCTGCGCATGACATGTCAGTGGCTGCTTTGCTGAAACGGACACTGTTTTGGTTTGAGGTCACTGTTAATAATAAACCCTGAAAATGTCTCAACTGTCTCACAGCATTTAAGATGTTTGGCAGAAATAGACTTGAGACAGATAACTGATTGAAAGTCTATAGTGGTCACGTTTAAATCTTGTGTGTGTGTGCGATTCTCTGGTAGAGCCCTCTCTGACCTTGCACAGTGGTGTCTGGTATTGCTTATTGATGATAAAATTCCAGACCCATAAAGACTGTCTAGAGTAAGTCTGCCACGGCTGAAGAGATGTTCCACCCTCCCTCAAGGAATGCTGCTCTTCATTTATCCTCCTGTAGGATTACTGGAAGGGACTCTGTTAAGGCTCAGCTCCTCATGGGCTTAGGCCATATCAGGAGCATACAAGTACATTGCTGGGTGAAGTGTGCTAGCTGGTATTGGGGCTTTTATTGGGGTTTAAGCTCCAGGACTGCCACTCCCCTGGTTGGGCCTATTCCCCAGATGCCAGGAGCCCTCTGATACAGCGGGGAGCAGAGAGAAACTCGGGGCAGAGCATTATGACTGGGCTTCAGATCAGGATCCAGTGTGTCTGGAGATCCTCAAGAGTCCAGGGATCAAAGACCTGCTGGTTAGAGTACAGAGATAAGAAGCCATTTGGCTCTAGTGGGTGCTGAAAGTTCACATGCACCAGCACAGGCTGTCAAGTGTGGACATACCAACTCTTCTGGCAGCTCAACTTTGCACTACAGGTTATTGGGCAAGGGGGCTAATGGGTCATACGTCTATTTGTGTGTGTCCATATCTGTTTCATGCATTGTCTCTACCCCAGTATACTTTCCTTGAGCCTACATGTGATCGGGCCACATGAATTCTCACTCGCATTCTGTTTTGAAAGTCATTCATTTGACCCAATTACAACTCATGGTCCCCACTGGTGTCGTTTCTAACATGAGTAATGGTCTCCAGGCCAGAGGCAGCAGATGTGTTGTCACTGGTAACCACAGGTGGAGTGGCAGGCAGGTGTTTGGTCCTTGTTTGGCTGGGATGTAGAATTCCTCCACAATGGTGGGAATGTACAAGGTTGCACCCAGAGGCGTCACTGAAATAAACATGCTAAAGATGCACAAACACACAAACTAGTTGTTTTTTTATGACTGTGGTATTTGGGGTCTGGTATTCTGCACACGATAGTGATCTTGCCATCATCAGTCAAGCAGGTGTTGAGTCCTCCTCAGTGTGACGGGGTGCATTTGTGCACCCCTCAACCGTTATCGATTTGTTTCCCCATTTTACTCTCTAAAGCATGAGACACTGAAAGGCCAGCTTAATTACTATCACCTTGATGTCTCTATGGGGCTTTGTTATCATGAGCCTTTCAATGCTGCAGAGTAGTGAACTGTTGGTGTTCATCACTCAGAGTTTCAAGCTAATTTGTCTGCACACTTGTTTCTGTAGAGCTACTGCTACTTCCTGTGTCTGTATTGTGATTCACCCTCTCGTAGGTAGACTCGTGTAGTTCCTTCATATTTCACACTTGATCAACTCTTAATAAACTGAATTCATCTTAAGTAAATATTGTTTAGACTGACCAATTAAGCCTGAGAGAGAAGGCAAATGACCTGTTAATAGAAAAATAATAGATTTGTTTGGATCTTTTGCTGTACGCTGATCCTGAAGTGATAGTTAAGTGCAGACCATGATGGTGGGAGTGTAGAGCATTCCAGGCCCGAGTACACTTCTCATTCTGTTCTGGTCTTGGTCTTTCTAACAGATGTGGACCCCAGGGGTCAGGCCTTGGCTAATGATTAGACAGATTCAAGGGAACATCAGCTAACAAGACAAAAAGAGTAATGAGGAGAGGGGGAAAAAACTGGACAGAGGTTTTAGGAGAAAGAGGGGTGTATAGTTGGGAGGGGAGAGAGAAGAAGAGATGGTGTCCTAGACCATTTACACAAACAAGATGAAGGTAAAAGCGAAGACTATTAACACACACCCACCCACCCACACTGTAAACCCCCCCCCCCCCCCCCATCATCTACATAACATTTTCCACAGCGGTGGCATTTCCACTGCACAGTGAGAGTGGGGCTGGCTTTGTGTTGGAGGCTAAAGTCACCCTCAGAGTGGCAGATGGTAGATCAGACCCAGGAGGGAGAGAGAGAGAGAGAGAGAGAGAGAGAGAGAGAGAAGAGGGAGGGGATGGAAGAGGAGGAGGCAGTTCCACAGTCACAAAAGTGTTTGGGGTCAGAGGTCAGGGAAGCATCTGCTCTGGCCTGAGGGGACATTGCATCGCCGGGAGAGACCTGTTGCCGGGGTGTGTTGCCGAGCTTTTCAGCATGTGGGTGGATCTTTATCTCAGACTGCACTGACTTCAGGACAAAGAAGATCCATTACAGTTAGTTAGTCAGGGGTGACACACACACACACACATCTCTCGCACACACACACCTATTTCTCTGTCACCCATACATGACATTTCAGTTTCACTCTATATTACAATGCAAAGTAAATATTTTATTCTAAATATTATCATGGTGACTTCCCTTAGTTGAGCAAGTCTTCATGTGAAATGGGAAGTGGGCAGACTTCAAAGCCACCACAAATGTTCTGACAGTCCTCTGCCAATTGCAACTGTGTGGGCCCCCCTGTGGGGCACACGGGGCTGTTGAAAACCCCCTGGTCGGTCTCACCTAACTGAGTCAACAAGGGAATTTTCAGCAGTCCCATGTGACATGTGGAGGACGCTGTAAAAAGCAAACTGTCGGGAGATGTAAAAAGTACACACGGGAGAAATGAGAAATCAGGGTTGTGAAAAGGAGAATGCGGGCAGAAAAGCCAGGCAGAGAAACAGGAGGGGAAAAGAGCAGCCAGTGGAGCGAAGGAAGGAGAGGAACAGGTAAAGGAGACAGGAATCAAGAAATGGAGACGACGGAGAGACAGAAGTTGCAACAGCTGACTTCACATGGGTTCTTCATGTCCCTAGAGGAGAGGTTGGCTTGTCAGCACCCCCATCTGATGAGGGGACAGCGGGGGGAGAGAGAGAGAGAGAAGGGGGGAGGAGGGATGCAGGGGGGAGTAGAGAAGGAAGGAGGGAGAGGGGGAGGAGCCCTGTCCAACAGCTGCCTTCATTAACATGCGCACCTGCTCCCTGTGGAGATTCTAGGAGGCCAACAGATGCCCTCTCCTACACACACTCACACTCGCTTACACACCGACACACTCTCACACAGGCACCGATTCAAACATAAACACACACTTATTTGCTGACTTTAAATGCTCCCAACACGTGACAGATACATACAAGCTAGGCCCTGCATACACATCAGGCTAGAGCAGTTGACTCCTGAACGCCTCGCGGTTTGAAAACCAACGGCAAGAAAATGATTTGTGTTTTCGGGGGAAGGCAATCTTGTCACAGTCTTCCCAGGTGTAGGTCCTCATTCTTTTCCCGTCCCTGTCCTGGGAATCCTGAGTGTGTCTAACGAGCAACAATCCCCCCCCGTCTCATAATCACCCCATTTGAACTAGGTGACTGTAGCAGTGTCTGTCCTTGGTGTTAGTCCGGAGGGGAGGGGAGCACCCAGGGGCTTAGGGCCTGAATGCAACGCTTCATGCCGGGACAGCCAGGGCCCGCCGTGGTCCCCTTGATCTCGACGGTCATTTGGGATGAGTGTAGACAGCCTGGGGGTGAAAGGGTAGCTGGGAACGGGCTGTTACGGCTAGACTGTTTTGTGGCGTCTGTTGTTCCAGCAGAGTGTGTTTTTCAAAGTTCTGAGGGAGTCTAATCCAGAGAGACACACTATAACAACAGGCCACCCCTGACTCCCGCCTTTGCGCCGCTGCAGTGGGACTTTGCTGGGCGGGAAACATCTAGCCCCCTCCTCTCCTCTCCCCTCATCCGCCGCTGGTTTGTTAGATAATTTTTCCAGTGATTAAAAAAATTAAAAAAAATGGAGCTGAGTAAGATGCTGTTTGTGACGCAAACAAAAGCCTGGCAATCATGAATCTGACATTGTGCTGATAGGATGACATCATGTAACAGTTTGCTAGTGATTTTTAGTCTTCGCTTCTTCTGATCATCCCTTCTTCCATCCCCAGGTGCCCCAGCGACTATGTAGGCAGTCGGTGCCAGTACCCTAGTCCCTGCAGCCCTTCACCCTGCCGCAATGGTGGCGAATGCCGCGCCATTTCCCATGGCAACACGTTTGACTTCCGCTGCGTGTGCCGGCTGGGTTTCAGTGACCGGCTGTGCCTGACACCGACTAACCATGCCTGCATGAGCTCCCCCTGTCGTAATGGAGGAACATGCGACCTCATCAGCCTCACCGCGTACCGCTGCCGCTGCTCACCTGGGTGGTCAGGTATGTAGTTAACATGTCCCAATCCATGTTTTTATGCACTCTCCTTGAGGATTTCATCATGGGAGCATGTGTGATTCGCTATGAAGCAGTCCAGCCAGGTACTGATGGTGTTTCTCTGGTTGCTGTTCTGTTTTCAAGGTAAAACCTGCCAGCTTGCCAACCCATGCGCTTCCAATCCATGTGCCAACGGTGGCCAGTGCTCAGCCTTCGATTCCCACTACATCTGCACCTGCCCAACTGCCTTCCACGGTCAAACCTGCAAGCAGGATGTCAATGAGTGTGCCCAGACTCCTTCTCCCTGCCATAACGGTGGCGTGTGTGTGAACGAGGTGGGCTCATACCATTGCCGCTGTCCTCAAGAGTACATCGGCCAGCAGTGTGAAACCCTCTACATGCCATGCAGTCCCTCACCATGCCATAACGGGGGCACCTGTGTCCAGAAGGGAGATACCATCTATGATTGCAGCTGCCTGCCAGGTAACAGACAGACACACACTTACATAACATTCTCTGTTGACATGGCCTGTGTATCAACACATGCTTTAGTTTCACTATTACAACAGTTGACCTAATAACCAATATGTTGCAGTAGAAAGATCTGATTGGGTGGAAAGAGCACCCTGTGGTGTGTCTCTCTCTCTCTCTCTCTCTCTGTCTCTCTGTCTCTCTGTCTCTCTGTCTCTCTCTCTGTCTCTCTGTGTGTGTGTGTGTGTGTGTGCGCCTGTCTCCACTGGCAGGATGCAGTCACACAGACGTTTCCTTTTGATAATTACCAGTGAGCCCCCTACATACAGGCGTATACACAGACACAAAGATATACATAAACACACACCTATTCCTACACACACACACACAAATATCACTGGTCTGTTTAGCATCTCTATTGTACTGGCACCCAAAGCCGTTGCAGTGTTTGGTTAATCTTGGGTAATTGTGGTTAGCTGTGCTGTTAGCGGTGGGAGTGCAGCTGTGGAGACACTTTCCCCCACCCAGTCCAAACCACATTGTATTAATCAGCTTTCTAATAATACAGCTGCTCACCAGATAGCTCCTCTGGGCGTCTGGTCATTATTTCTAACTTTCAGCTGCTTGTTTTATCGGCCCCATTGTGTTCACGAATAGCGCGAGTTGTTTAGATGTGTTATTTTTTACGAGGGATGTCGTGTTGAGTGTTAAAGTTTAACCCACGCTGTGCGACTCCGGCGGGTGTCCGTGCTGGAATGCAGATCGATGGTGAAAGCTGCACGGACACCTGCAGAGCTGTGGGGTTGATAGTTAATCGAGACTATCGCGGCTGTAAAACACCCACTCAAGTCTTTGATGTCGACAGAGGAGACGGGCCGGACTGTCATCTGTAGGACATTCAAACGAGCCGCCACGGGAGTATACAAGGCTTATCTTGCACTTACGCTCGTGGCGATATCAAGTGGAAGGGAGGGTCTGATTATTATCTAAAAGTAAATGTTGCCAGATCATTTGTCTTTCTCTCTGTTAAGCCCTAATTGTTCACTCCTCGTCTCTCTCTTTCTTCCTTCCCCGTTCATCAGGCTTCACAGGTCAAAACTGTGAGCATAACATCGATGACTGTCCAGGCCACAACTGTCAGAATGGCGGCGTGTGTGTGGATGGGGTGAACACCTACAACTGCCAGTGCCCACCTCATTACACAGGTGACCTAAATATGACCTAAATATACTAATTGTCAACATTCTTGTTTCTTTAAATAGATTTTTAGGCGAGTGAGCTGTAAAAAAAATAGATGAACAACTTTATTTAAACCTCCATCCACATTGTACTTATGTCTCTTTTTCAATCTCTTTTAGGTCAGTACTGCACAGAGAATGTGGACGAGTGTGAGTTGATGCCCAATGCGTGTCAGAACGGAGGGACGTGCCATGACACTCACGGCAGTTACCACTGCGTCTGTGTCAATGGGTGGACGGGTGACGACTGCAGCGAAAACATCGACGACTGTGCCAGCGCAGCTTGTTACCATGGCGCCACCTGCCACGACCGCGTGGCCTCCTTCTTCTGCGAGTGTCCGCACGGGCGCACAGGTGCGAAAACCTCCGGCTCCGAGAGCACACATACACACATCTTAACATCTTAACAACTATTAAATATAATTGTAGAGTTTGAGTTTAACAAAATGTTTTACTTGTGGTCCTCTCAGGTTTGCTGTGCCACCTCGATGATGCCTGTATCAGCAACCCATGTCAAAAGGGCTCCAACTGCGACACCAACCCAGTCAATGGCAAGGCTATCTGCACCTGTCCCCCAGGGTACACAGGGTCAGCCTGCAACCTTGACATTGACGAGTGCTCCCTGGGTTAGTAGTGATGGCTCTTTTGGACACAACCGATTTCTTCCAACTGAGAGTTATAGCTGTGAAACATGACGCTTTGCAGCATGACTGCACATATTATACAAGATATATGACCTATCTTGTACTTTTATGTTTTAGGTGCCAACCCTTGTGAACATGGTGGTCGCTGCCTGAACACCAAAGGCTCCTTCCAGTGTAAGTGTCTCCAAGGTTACGAGGGCCCTCGCTGCGAGATGGACGTCAACGAGTGCATGTCTAACCCTTGCCATAATGACGCCACCTGCCTGGACCAGATCGGAGGGTTCCACTGCATCTGTATGCCAGGTGAGAACACAAAGATCTTCTCTAAGATTTATTTGGACTTCTCTCGATACACTTGGAGAGTGACGGGACTGGTTTGACTAATCCCTGTTTTATCCTTCTGTTTATATGGGATTTCAGGGTACGAAGGTATATTCTGTGACATCAACACAGACGAGTGTGCCAGCATGCCATGCCTTAACAATGGCAAGTGCGTTGACAAGATAAACTCCTTCCACTGCGAGTGCCCCAAAGGTGAGAAAACTACAGGGAATGGGGAAAGTCTTGGATCCTTTTGGGTAGAAATGCTTCCGGGTCTCACAGCCAGACTGGGGAGTATAGTACGGTGAATTATTAACTTATCTGTCGATGAGTATAGCATGCCACACATGGTTCACAGAATGGATGTTAATGATTTTCTAGTCACAGTAGCAGCACCGTAGCCTGTTCCCGTGACTGGGAGAGAGGCTGGAATAATGGCCCTGCTGAAACATTAGCATATTTGGCGGGCACAACAGTTTGTGTAAGAGCTTAGCGCCAAAAACGAGGGGGCAGGGATTGTGGTATGGGTGGCGAGTCGGAGGCAATTGTGCCGCGGTTTGAAAAAAAAGTTTCACTGCACGGGTAGAGCAGAGGCAGGGGGGTGGAAGGAGGGTGATGAAATAGTTGGTTATGACCTTCAGTGTCCCCCAGACCTACTTGAGATGAGTTTTTCTTTCCCGGATTTTCTCATCATGCGTACTGTAGAAGAGATGTATGAAGAGAACACGACCAGCTAGATTATTTCAGAAAGTTCAGCTGTCTACAGGGATTGATTTGGATCCAGTCATTGGTGTAAACATGGCCACTTGACTTTGGGACCTAAACCACAAAACATCTTAAAATTGTACAAATTAAAAAAATTGTTGTTTCCCTGCTTTTCCTCCAGGTTTTTCGGGGAGTTTGTGTCAGGTGGATATTGATGAATGTGCCAGCACACCCTGCAAGAATGGAGCTAAGTGTACCGATGGTCCCAACAAGTACACCTGTGAATGTGCTGAAGGTACACCAAACCATTGTTTTGAAGTTTTCCTCATTTTCATTAATACAGTTTAGATTGTCCATGTTCCTTTCCCAGCGCTGATAGTAATCTTTCTATTAAATACTTACTCCTGTTCAGGTTACACAGGGCAGCACTGTGAAACTGACATCAACGAGTGCTACTCTGACCCCTGCCACTACGGCACCTGTAAGGATGGCCTGGCCTCCTTCACATGCTACTGCCGCCCCGGGTACATCGGTCGGCTGTGTGAGACCAACATCAATGAGTGTCTGAGCCAGCCCTGCAAGAACGGAGGCACATGTCAGGACAGGGAGAACACCTATATCTGCGCCTGTCCCAAGGGCACTGCAGGTCAGAGACATATACCGTGAACGCCCACACTCTATTTTCCTACTTTTCCAGTGCAAAATAGATGGATTTCCTCACATTCTTTACTTACTCGTGTTCCATCTTACAGGTTTCAACTGTGAGGTGAACCTGGACGATTGTAAGAGCAAACCCTGCGACTACGGGAAATGCATTGACAAAATCAACGGCTACGAGTGTGCATGTGAGCCGGGCTACACAGGTGAGTGCTGGGTAGGGTGTACAGGTGCAGGGGACGGTCCCCCGAGCCTGGGGAGGGGCAAGTAGGACAGGTGGCTGGCGGGCCCAATCCTGCAAGAACAGTGGTGTCAGATTGCCTGTGTGGGATTGGGGAGGGAAACAGAAAGGAACAGTCCCCAAACCTGATACACACACGAAAACACAGGCGCTAACTTTGTTTGCCATTTGAAAAGACTCTGTGACGTTGAGTCTTGAAAGAGTCTGTAAGGTGATATTTTAAAAGGGAAAGAGTCTGGGCTTTAAACACATGCCTGATGTTTATTTGTGTGTAGCTGCATGACGAATCCCGTTAATAGCTCTCATCAGTGTCTTCTCTTATGTCTTCTTATTTCACTGACGCCTGTCCACCTGTAACATAACAGAATATAAAAATGAGATTATAATGTTTCATCCAAACCATGGCTAGTGTACTATTCCTATGTGCTGATTCCCATGAGGATCCCCTTTCATGGCCCAGTAGAGCCGGTTCTGACTGGTTGTGTGTGTGTGTGTGTGTGTGTGTGTGTGTGTGTGTGTGTGATTAAGCTAAAGAGGGGGCAGGGAGGAACAAGTGTGTGTGCAGGCTGCTGTGTATCCCTCCTCCTCTTCCTCCCCTCCATCTTTTTGTCCTTTACGGGGTGAGTGTGGAGGGCACGGCAGGACTCAGACACAGAGGGACAGAGGACTATTGTAATTGCAGAGCAGGCAGTTGGGGCCCTCCCCTTTCTGATTGATGAAGAGCAGAGGAGGGGGGGAGGTGGGTTGGGGGGATCACAGGGGGGTTAATTGTTGCTTGGCCGTGTGTGAAATGGGGTCTGGCCTTCTGTCCCTGTTAACAGCCCTGGGTGAGGTTAGTTCTCCCTGGGTGGGGGGTGGAGTGTGTGTGTATGGGAGGGGGGCATCTACCCCCTCACCCCCTCCCCCTCCCAGCAGCACAGCCCCCTCTCAGATCCAGCTGAAACCTTCTTTCTGCCTATTCACTAGCCCCACATTCAATCAATGGAGGAGAGGGGATAAGGCCTCCAGGGGCAGGCAGGCTACTCAACAGCCTCTGCCTATTCACTCTGTTGAGGGAGCCTTTAGTGTTCGCCCTGTCTATTGTCCGCCAGTCCCCCACTGCACCTCAGCTAGGTGTTTCTAAAGGGTTAGAGAACACCACACCACAGAGCAAAGTGTGTAGAGCTGTGGAGGATATACAATGGCCAGTGTGGCTATTCATCAAAGCACACGTTTATCAAAATGGGTTATCTCAAAAGTCATTTTCAAAGAGAAATGTTCAATAGATGAACGCTGAATTGTTCTGACATCATATCACATTGTCTTTCAGGAGTGATGTGCAACATCAACATTGACGACTGTGCCATCAACCCCTGCCACAACGGGGGCACCTGCATCGACGGCATCAACAGCTTCACCTGCCTGTGCCCAGAGGGCTACAATGACGCCACCTGTTTGTCGCAGGTGGATGAGTGCGGCAGCAACCCCTGCATCCACGGTCGATGCCATGATCTCATCAACGGGTGAGCATAGATACATTTCAAAGACACAAGTGAGCTGCAAGAAGTGGCAAGACTAGCGATCAAGCAAACAAATACACCACTGACCTATGATTTAATTTGCACTGCAGCTACAAATGTTCCTGTGACTCTGGCTGGAGCGGCCCAAACTGTGACATCAATAACAACGAGTGTGAGTCCAACCCATGTATGAACGGAGGAACCTGCAAGGACATGACCAGCGGATACCACTGCACCTGCAGAGCCGGCTTCACTGGTCAGTTATAACCCTGACTGACATCTGTCGCTCCCTTTCTGCATTCTTTATCTCTCTCTCGCTTTCCTTTTTGTGTCTCATCAAGATTGATTGTGGGTTCTGTTAGCCAATATCTAACCAAAGTGTGCTCTCTAATCCCGACACTGTAGGACCTAACTGCCAAACTAACATCAATGAGTGTGCCTCCAACCCCTGCCTCAACCAGGGTACCTGCATCGATGATGTGGCTGGATACAAGTGCAACTGCTTGCTGCCCTACACTGGTATGATATCGAGCTGCTTGATTTTCATGTACATAGATCCTTGTGATAGTTAAAAGGATCAGACTATACCTTGGGTTTTTAATATTGGCAGCTGCATTCATCTTCAAAAAGAAAAACACACTTTCCACACAAAAGACTGTCCTATCCTATGTTATTTTAGAAAACACCACCTAATGGCCACTAACAGGGATGTATGTTTTGGTCATCTTGATGTGGAAAGATCCGCCTGTCTGCTTTGCAGGGATAACAGTGTGTGTGTGTTTTGGAATAACATGCCATGATGGATAATGTAAGGCTGGGAACTGGAGCCTGCTCCACGCTCCATTCCCTGTTCACCCACGTCCTGTTTCCTGTCTGTGAGCACACAATAGCAGGAAACAGGAAGGCACTTCCTGCTTGGCACGGTTGTCATGGAAACGGATAAGGAAGTGGAATGGTGGAAACTGGAAACTGGGTTTTAAAAAATAGATGTCACTCTTGAAAATGAAATCTGCAGAGGGCACCGAAGAGATAGGGAAATCAAGAATTGTCATTGCCATGATGAATCATACTTTTTAACAGTGTTCATTATACATCAAGTGTTATTGATGAATGCTAAAGGGAGTGCTCCATATTCCCTGTACAGTGAAAGTACTGTGTAGACGCAGCACTAGCAGATATTGATGTGTTTCTGCTCTCCTCCAACCACCAGGTGACAACTGCGAGACCCTGCTGGCCCCCTGCAGCCCCAGACCCTGTAAAAATGGGGGCATGTGTAGGGAGTCTGAAGACTACCAGAGCTTCTCCTGCATTTGCCCTGAAGGGTGGCAAGGTATACATTAATCCATCCATCCATCTATCCATCCATCTATCTATCCATCTATCCATCCATCCATCTATCCATCTGTCCATCCATCTATCTATCCATCTGTCCATCCATCTATCCATCCATCTATCCAGCCATCTATCCATCCATCCATCCATCCATCCATTTATCCAAAGGATAATCTGATTAAATGTCCTTTCTCTATCTTTCTCTTCACCTCAAGGTCAAACATGCGAGATAGATATCAATGAATGTGTGAAGAGCCCATGCCGCAATGGTGCTATTTGCCATAACACCGTGGGTAGCTACCAGTGCAAATGCCAGCCCGGTTACACAGGCCAGAAGTGCGAGACAGACGTCGATGACTGCAAACCAAGTAAGGGGCAGATTTGCATCTTCATGAGTTCTCATTTCGTCGACCATTTAAAACCTCGTTGATCAACTTTGATTCACTGTCTAACACGATCTGCTCTCTCTCTGTTTCAGATCCCTGCAGCAATGGTGGTCTGTGCATGGATGGTATCAACAATTTTGTGTGCACCTGTCTGCCGGGTTTTCGCGGGGGAAGATGTGAGCAGGACATTAATGAATGTGAGAGTAACCCCTGTAAGAATGGGGCCAACTGCACGGACTGTGTCAACAGCTACACCTGCACCTGCCCACCTGGCTTCAGTGGCATCAACTGTGAGATCAACACCAACGACTGCACTGAGAGGTACCTCACCTTGTCAAAATAATGGCTACATGAGATATTGACTACCACTTTAAATGATGGCATCCATAATACCAGATGCTTGTCATTACTGGATTAACAATCAGTGTTTTAACATGTTTTATGGTCTTCCTGTGTTTCTTTAGCTCCTGCTTCAATGGTGGCACCTGTGTGGATGGCATCAATGCCTTCACCTGCCTATGTCTACCTGGTTTCACTGGCAGCTACTGCCAACATGATATCAATGAGTGTGACTCCAAACCATGCGTCAATGGAGGCACTTGCCTTGACAGCTACGGGACCTACAAGTGCACCTGTCCTCATGGCTACACAGGAGTCAATTGCCAGGTAGGGAAAGGGGATAGGATGGAAGTCATCTTAATTGATGGTAATGGTTAAATAGTCTGTGCTCTGTGTTGTATCATGTGGGCTTATTTGTACAAATCATGAAGACTGTTTCCCTCTTTGTTTCCCCTGTAGAACCTTGTTCGCTGGTGTGACTCATCCCCCTGTAAAAATGGGGGTTCCTGCTGGCAGCAGGGAGCCTCCTATACCTGCCAGTGTCAGACTGGATGGACTGGCCTCTACTGTGACATCCCCAGTGTATCCTGTGAGGTGGCAGCCAAACAGCAAGGTAGTTATTGGCCTTCAAGTGACAGTACACTATACATTAAACTAGTTGAATCAACTAGCTTCTCTAACTCCTCCTAACCCCTTCTTGTTCTCAGGAGTGGAGGTCGCTCACCTGTGTAGGAACTCAGGCCAGTGTCTGGATGCTGGAAACACACACTACTGCCGCTGCCAGGCTGGCTACACTGGGAGTTACTGCCAGGAGCAAGTGGATGAGTGCTCCCCCAATCCCTGCCAGAATGGAGCCACCTGTACTGACTATCTGGGAGGCTACAGTTGTGAGGTATGGGCTCCAAAGCTTTGATGCAGAGTTGAATGGCTTAAGTCATGTGTAAATACCTCAGATGATAGGAGCCGTGTGAATTTGTTTTTCATATTTTCACATGGTCTAGGAAGGGACTTTTCTGTTGGCACATCCACATTATTGGGATTATGTTTGCAAGATCACTGGGTTTTTTATTTTTTTTAAATTATGTATTGAAGTGGTGGACAAGGTTATCGCCTAATCAACTTCACATGACAGAAACATTGCTAACGTTGTCAACCATGCAGCCAAATACTAATTTGGATTTTGTTCTCTCTGTCAGTGTGTCCCTGGCTATCATGGGGTAAACTGCTCTAAAGAGATCAATGAATGTCAGTCTCAGCCCTGCCAGAATGGAGGTACCTGCATTGACCTCATCAACACATACAAATGCTCCTGTCCCAGAGGAACACAAGGTATGTGCCTGTACAAACAGTGTGCACAGACACACACATACACATGCTCCCATGGATAAACAATTGGTTAAAAAAATTAAAAATATGTGCCTTTTCCTTAGGTGTTCACTGTGAGATCAACCTGGATGACTGCAACCCCTCCAATGACCCACTGACCAATGAGCCCAAGTGCTTCAACAACGGCAAGTGTGTGGACCGGATAGGAGGCTACCACTGTGTGTGCCCACCGGGCTACGTAGGCGAGCGCTGTGAAGGTGATGTCAACGAGTGTCTGTCAGACCCCTGTGATCCTCGGGGGTCCTACAACTGTATTCAGCTCACCAACAGCTACCGATGTGAATGCCGCACTGGATATACAGGTACTGATGTGCATCCGGTAGAACATCCTATAACGTCTCTCTGTACAATGCCTACACGTTCATGTTGTTGACACATACAAATGCTATTTTGCTCTCCAGGTCAGCGTTGTGACAAGGTGTTTGATGGCTGTAAAGGCAGACCCTGCAGGAATGGAGGAACGTGTGCTGTTGCCAGTAACACGCCTCATGGTTTCATCTGCAAATGCCCACCAGTGAGTAGAGCATTAACTGTGTAAAGTTTTCATACCCTTGACTTTTATGGACACTTCCGTCAATCCCATCTATAGTACACTGACCTCAACCACTGTCTTTATTTGTCCATCTAGGGCTTCACTGGCTCTTCTTGCGAGTATGACTCTCACTCCTGCGGCAGTCTTAATTGTAGGAACGGAGGTACATGCGTGTCAGGGCACCTAAGCCTGCGCTGCCTGTGCCCACCATCCTTTACTGGGCCTGAGTGCCAGACCCCCACCGACAGCCCCTGCAACTCCAACCCCTGCTACAATGGTGGCACATGCCAGATCACCCCAGATGCTCCTTTCTTCCACTGCAGCTGCCCCAGCAATTTCAATGGCCTGTTCTGCCATATCCTGGACTACTCCTTTGCTGGAGGGTTTGGCCGTGACATCACCCCACCTCCAGAAGTGGAGGTGAGCTGTGAGATTCCTCAGTGTGATGAGTGGGCGGGGAACCACATCTGCGACTCGAGGTGCAACAATCATGCCTGTGGCTGGGATGGAGGAGACTGCTCACTCAATTTTGATGATCCGTGGCAAAACTGCTCTGCGGCTTTGCAGTGCTGGCGTTACTTCAATAATGGGAAGTGTGATGAGCAGTGCAACAACCCTGGGTGTCTCTATGATGGCTTTGACTGCCAGGGCCAGGAGGGACAGTGCAAGTAAGTCTCAACTCATAGGATACAATGGAGCAGAATAAAGTTGTGTGTCTTATTTGTATTGTTTGGATCTGCCATGGCTTTAAAAAATAACAAAAAAGTAACAAATATCCAACAAATGTGTGATATGTGTTATTGTTGCAGAATATCAACCAAGTCTCCTTGCTTTTCTTCCCCAGCCCGCTATATGACCAGTACTGTAAAGATCACTATGCTGATGGCCACTGTGACCAGGGCTGCAACAATGCAGAGTGCGAGTGGGACGGCCTGGACTGTGCCAACAACATGCCAGAGAAGCTGGCAGATGGGCACCTAGTCCTGGTGGTCCACATACCCCCAGAACATCTTAAGAATGGTTCTTCAGCCTTCCTCAGAGAGCTCAGCAGTGTTCTCCACACCAACGTGGTGTTTCGCCGTGATGCCAAAGGGGAGCCAATGATCTTCCCCTACTACGGCAGTGAACAGGAACTGGCCAAGCATAATGTGAAGCGCTCCACAGATGGCTGGCCTGAGTGGGCTGCAATGCCGGCCAATGTTTTAGGTCAAGTGAAGGACAGTGTATCCGCCATCATCAACCCACGGAGACGCAGAGAGCTGGACCCCATGCAAGTTAAAGGGTAGGTACCACTTTTGATGCACTCTTTTTTAAAAAATCCTAATTTTTCTCTTACGTTTTCACAAGTACCATCTTAAATCGGAAACTGATCTGTATTTGGATTTCACCCATTTCTTGTAGGTCCGTGGTGTACCTGGAGATTGACAACCGTCAGTGTTACCAGCAGTCAACTGAATGCTTCCAGAGCGCTACAGATGTAGCTGCATTCCTTGGAGCACTGGCCTCCAGAGGGAATCTCAATGTTCCCTATATTGAAGCTGTCACCAGTAAGTAACCCAGCGCCAGCCCTTTCCCTTGTGTATTCTACTTATTACATTACATACCACAGTGTGTTTGCCATGTAATTGAGTCCTAAGTAACCCATTCTGAAATTGCCCAACTTTCCAGGTGTGAGACATCCTCCCACCTCACTAGAGCTCTATCCCATGTATGTGGTCTTCCTGGGCTTGGCTGCTTTGGGCTTCATCTGCCTTGGTGTCCTGGTGTCCCGCAAGCGGCGCCGAGAGCATGGCCAGCTCTGGTTTCCTGAGGGATTCAAAGTGTCAGAGCCCAGCAAAAAGAAGCGCAGAGAGCCTGTTGGAGAGGATTCTGTTGGACTGAAGTAAGTAGTGTTGAAAAGTGTTGCCACAAGTATGAATGCAGCTATGCTTTAACTGATTAATAGAAAGGCAGCAGTGTGCCGTATTTGTGTCTCTGTCTTATGCATTTGATGTCATGTGGCCGATGTAACCTTTGTCTCCTATTTTCATCAGGCCTATGAAAAACTCTGACATCAATCTTATGGATGACAACCAAAATGAATGGGGTGAAGAGGACCCAGACACCAGACGCTTTAGGGTACGGGGAACAGCTTTTCATACGTGTTTCCACCTATGTTTTCCTGAACCGGCTATCTTTGTCAGTTCTCCCCTGTGCTGATGCCGATACAATGATTGATATGCTGAATGAGACTTCTTTTACTTTGCAGTTTGAGGAACAGGCCATGTTGGACCTGAGTGACCACACTGACCACAGGAAGTGGACTCAGCAGCACCTGGATGCAGCTGACCTGCGTATCCCTTCCATTGCCCCTACCCCACCTCAGGGAGACATAGAGAACGACTGCATGGATGTCAATGTCAGAGGACCTGGTGTGTACAACTATTCATCCTTTAAAAAGATGAATTTGTCGTCGAAGAATAATTGATCATTGTAGCATTACCCTTCTATTAATCAGTTCTCACTAACAGGCCACAGGTTTTGTCTTCTGCAATCATGGTCAACTGAACAATGACTAGAAATTCAGTGTTCCTAAAATATAGCTTTCTTCTTCTTTCAGATGGTTTCACTCCCCTGATGATCGCCTCCTGCAGTGGTGGAGGACTGGAGACTGGTAACAGTGAAGAGGAAGAGGATCCCTCAACAGAGATCATCTCTGACTTCATTTACCAGGGGGCCAACCTGCACAACCAAACCGACCGCACAGGCGAGACTGCCCTCCACCTGGCTGCCCGCTACGCCCGCTCTGATGCTGCCAAACGCCTCCTGGAGTCCAGTGCTGATGCCAATGTTCAGGACAACATGGGCCGCACCCCGCTTCATGCTGCTGTGGCTGCTGATGCACAGGGAGTGTTCCAGGTAACTGATACTCCTGCAGGAGTTTCATAGCGCTCCTTGACTCAATAGTTTGTTGAGAAGCTTCTAAAACACAATTATGTAGTGGACGTAGATGCAATTTTTTTGGAGCATGTTAATTCAACAAGTCTATGTTCTTGCAGATTTTGATTCGGAACCGTGCCACTGATCTTGATGCGCGCATGCATGATGGAACAACACCGCTGATTCTGGCTGCTCGATTGGCTGTTGAAGGAATGGTGGAAGAGCTTATCAACTGCCACGCTGACGCCAATGCCATCGACGACTCTGGTAGGCTGGAGTTTTGGCTCACTTTCTCTCACCTTATCATCTCCATAGATTCCTCAAGCTCGGCAGTGTGCTGGATTGTTATATTGATCTATCCTTTTCTCTTTCTCTGCAGGTAAATCTGCTCTTCACTGGGCAGCAGCTGTAAACAATGTGGAGGCCGCTATGGTGTTGTTGAAGAATGGTGCCAACAAAGACATGCAGAACAACAAGGTGTGTGAAAATGGTTCCCTTTCTGATGAAGCCACAAATATTTCCACCCTTAGATTCACAATAGTATATTTTGTGTATTTATTGTGTTGTTTGTGTATTTTCTTTAGGAGGAGACACCACTATTTCTAGCAGCCCGTGAAGGCAGCTATGAGACGGCCAAGGTTCTGTTGGAGCACTTTGCCAACCGTGAGATCACTGACCATCTAGACCAGTTGCCCAGAGACATCGCCCAGGAGCGCATGCACCATGACATTGTCCGCCTGCTTGATGAGTACAACCTAGTGAGGAGTCCTGGGCTTCACAGTGGCCCGCTTCACAGCAACCCCAGTCTCTCTCCATCCCTCTGCTCCCCCAACGGCTACCTTGGCAGCCTCAAGCCTACCCTCTCTGTCAAGAAGGTTCGCAAGTTCAGCTCCGGTGGAAAAGGAGGGAAGGACGGAGGCAAAGAGATTAGAGTGAAGAAGAAAAAGTCGCTCGATGGGAAGGGGAATCTGCTGGACACCTCAGCTGTCCTCTCCCCAGTTGATTCCCTGGAGTCACCCCATGGCTACCTGTCTGATGTTGCCTCCCCTCCCATGACCTCACCCTTCCAGCAGTCGCCACCCATGTCTCTCAATCACCTGCAGGGCAATGGAGACTCCCATATGGGGCAGATGAGCATGGGTAAGGGCCAGGATATGAGCTGTATGTCTTTTGACCTTAACGTACCCCGTCTCTCCCACCTACCGGTGTCCAGCCCCGGCAGTCAAGGCACGACGTCCATAGGTGGGGGCAGAGGAGGCCCATGTGATTGGGTCTCCAGGATGCACCCGGGTGTAGGACAGCAGGGAAGCTTCGGCCAGGGCCCACCCATGTCCCACACCATGATGGGTCCTCTTCATGGAGTCCCCACTGCCACCCTGTCACAGATCATGGGCTACCAGGGTCTGCAGACCAGCCACCTAGGCACATCTCCACACATGATGCAGCAGCAGGCTCACTCCCGGCAGCTCCAACACCAGAACTCCAACTCTGCCACAGCCGGGCAGTCCCTCAACCAGAGTTTTCCCAGCATTGAGCTGAATGGGTCCGACATGCAGCAAGGCTCAGGCCGCTCCATGCCCATCCACACTATCATGCCCCAGGAGACCCAGATCCTCGGCGCCCAGTTCCTCACCCCTCCTTCCCAGCACAGCTACTCCGGCCCCATGGACAACACACCTAATCACCAGTTACAGGTGCCTGACCACCCCTTTCTAACTCCCTCCCCCGGCTCTCCCGACCAATGGTCCAGCTCGTCCCCACATTCCAATATGTCTGATTGGTCAGAAGGCATCTCCAGCCCTCCCACAAGTATCCATTCTCAGATGAATCTCATCCCAGACCAGTTTAAGTAGAGACTTGTAAAGGAAATAGAACTATTCAGTGGATAAAAACTATACAGACTTGATAAAGGAAGAGAGTGACAAACCTGACTGAAGACTGAAGATTCTCCTTTTTTATTATTAATTTTTATACTAACGATAAAAAGTTTTAGTAATTTTGTATTTATTTATGTGCTTTTTTGACATGGAATATAAAGAAGATGCTTTTATATTTATGCTTTTTTATTTTTTTTGTTGTTGTATATGCAGAGATTAGGAACAGATTGAAAGGAGTGTATATCAGAAAGAGGCTCCTAGATGTGTAAACACTGGCTATTTATTTGTGTCTTGTGTTGCTTTATTCACTGGAATTTTCTTTTTTTTGGGTGCGCCAATTTTCACAAGTTTTATTTTGGGAGTGCATTATGTTTGTACAAATGTTTCCAACTTTTGTAGATTATTGTTAAAGTTTCAGTATTAATTGATTAGATTTTAACCTTTTTTTTTTTTTTTATTGAAGCAGGTCTTGTTACTGAACTACAGTTCACTAAGTCTTATCACTGAGTCTGTGGTAGAAGATGGATGATCAATATGTATGGCATTCCCAAAGTGTCACATTTCACAGTGTTGCTCTCTTGGCTGAATGGAGCAGAGGGTAACAGGCTTTTATCTATTTACTTTGGAGATTTGGGACCAGATGACCCAATCTGCCTTTTTAAAACCAACACACATAAAAATGTCCAACGTCCCTTATCAGTTGACAGTTGCATTGGAAAGTGAGTGGAAAACCTGAGCCTGTTTTAGTGCATAATGGTTGATTGACTTGCTGATTTGCAACCCATGGATGAGCAGACAGTCTTTTGTAGTGTATCTAAATTCAGTGATTATGGTTACCATGTTCAACCTGTTAAGTATTAAATTACAGCCGTGTTGTAGAAATTTCAAATGTTACATTCACCACAGTTTGCAATAGTGCCCGTGTAATTTTTGTTTTTCCTAAGAAAAACAATGTATGGTAACACTTTATTTGAAGGGGTGTGCATAAGACTGTCATGACACTGTCATAACCATGACATGACACTTGTCATGACCATAACCCTAACCCTAACCGCTTCATGAATGTTTATGACTGTTGTCATTAAGTGTCATTCGGTAAATTATGTCATTGTTAATGCAAAGTTGACATTGTTTGAGATGTCTTTACCGAATGACACTTAATGACAACAGTCATAAACATTCATGAAGCGTCCTTCATGGTCATGACAGGTGTCATGTCATGGTTATGACAGTGTCATGACAGTGTTATGCACACCCCTTCAAATAAAGTGTTACCCAATGTATTTGTGAGGTTTCCTGTAAAAGTGTTTGTGAAAGAAATGGGGAAGTTTTTTGTGTGTTAAATGACATCACCTGCACTTTGTGAAGAGTGAAGTATAAGATGTCAATATGTCACGTTTTATAAACTAATCCAGAGATAAATAAAAGATGTAATTCAAATTTAATGTTCATGCAAAGTTGTAGTTTGCAAAAAATGTATTTCCTGTTTCAAAATTCTTTGTAAAATATCCTCTTGATTCAATAAAGGGCACTGTTAAGCTTTTAGTTATTGGTTTCCTGTGTTTTCATATTTTTTTCTGAAATGTCTTGTGGCTGACAGATGTCTCAAATTTGGCCCCATCTGTCAGGGAAATGAAAAGCCAACAAACACTACTGCCATAGTAGCTGGTATCTGGCGCCCTCTAGTGGTTAAGAGGGCTACAGTTTTCATTTCTGATGTTGAAAGCCATTCCAGTTTATTTCAGATGAAATTGTGTAGTCTTGAATAATATGTGAATGGCACCATATAAAATAGAGCTAGGTATCATAGTTGGACTATTTTTGCTATGTCTAACTGCTATACCTTCATATTCCTGCTGTTAAATGAGCTATTCAACAGATTCAAGAATGTAACCTGGATGCTTGGAGAACAACAGAAAAGGTTAGACTACTATCAAGCTGGTCTGGAAGAGAAAAAATGCAACAATGGCGTTTATTCTACTCATGATTTACTCTGGATGATAGGCAGCTGAACACCACACAAAGAAGTACTTGATATGCATGCAGTTATTCTTTCTCCACACTAGGTGGTATGCTTTAGGTTACCAGGAAACTGCCTTTTATACTTGAATGGGATCTGCTTTTTGAATCTTTTTAACTAGACATCTCTATGGAATATAAACTTGGTGTATAAAATGCAATATTTGGATCACCAACAACTCACACACCACACAGAAAGGAACATGGTTGGCTCTTCCTCTCTTCTTCTACTCCCCCTGCTTCTAGTTCAGTGTCTGTTTTCAGGGTTCAGGCCAGACTAGTAAGTATATTGTACTATAAATAAACAATGAGCATGTTGTCCAGTGTTTGGCCAGGAGTAAGACAATAAATAGAAAGGATATACATCAAGTTCCCAATGAAAGGAAGACCATAATATCCAAGTTTTGAGTGCTTCGGGATTATATGAGAGTTAGACATTCAATATATTGAGATAAATACAATTTTAAACCATTACTGGATATTTAACATTTGTGTATAAATAATTTCAAAAGAGAATGAAACAATGAAGATAACTTCAGGACTAAGGATTAATCAGGAAACGGCACATAAATTGTAATCACTGGAAATTGAAATTACTTTAGAAGCTCACTGTCTGTCCATATCTAATAGTGTGTGGGTAGATCAGAAGCAATACTATATATTCATCATATCATCATTCATAAAATACCATGATTCTCTTTCACTATGTCTATATTATCTATATTTCATATTCTGAGGCATGTCTTAAGAAAAAACATCTTAAAATATGTCTCAAGATTAAGATTAGACTTTATTTGCAATGCACAAACACACACACGCAGGGTAGGGTGTCCGAATTGAATGAATTCTCTGCTTTTTCCCATCCCCGCCGACCTTCCTCCAGGGACAGCCAGGGAGCCTCCAATACCAGCGCCTGGGGTCTTATTTATATATTTTATTATGCTTAGATCCAATTCTTCCACTTATATTCCAGTTATACCAGTTATACCACACCAATGCACCAACTTTTACCTCTGGGAGATGATACAGTGCCATCAAGACCAGGACTGCCCACCACCTCAATGGATTCTTCCCAAAAGCTGTGAGTCGACTCAACCAGTCCTCAGCCAATTTATTTCAATGGTCAGGAGGTTGATAGACGAGTAGGCTAGAGTAAAAATGTCCAGGGAGAGTTTTAGCTCACTTTGCAATAACTGACAAGCACTTATGGAGAGACTGCTGAAAATGCACGTGACCATACCTGGAAACATGAAGGATGCATATAGACAAGGGCTACACACGCGCACACGCACGCTTTCTCTCTCTCTGTTTTTCAGCGTCAGTCTCTCTCTCGCTCTCTCTCGTACTGCGCCCCCATCAGTTGTGCCTGTGTGTTTCAGTTGAGGTGCTCTCGCGTCACCATAGAGACAAGCTCTTACAACAGGGCTGCTACCATTGGACCTGCTAGTAGCCCTCATTCAGAGGCAATGGCAGCAAATATGAAACCAGCGGCTTTGGGAAATTAACCATTCGGTCGAAATACGGACAGTCAGGTTGTTGCCAATTATATTTGTATCGGATTAAGCTCGATGACGACCCTCAGCCGTTGTCCTTATAGCTAACGGTATCCAAAAAGAGGCCGAAGATTTGTGTTGCTGGGCAGGGAGGAGTCCTCTGTTATTTCACCCTTAGCTGAAGTCAGGCCAACGTTTTGGGCTTGACTACACCTCCATCTGTTAAAGCTGCGTAGAGGATCCAATGCACAGCTAGAGGTAACTTCATGTTTTATTTGTCGCCTCACATTTCAGCGTATGTGTGTAGCTGCCGTTAGTTAGCTAACGCGTTAAGCCAGTAAACTAATAATGATGATAGGGTTAGGTCATTCATTGGTCATCCAGGTCTCGAGCCCAGAGGGGACCAGTACGTTATAGCTGATAATTAACAACTGTCAAATAAGCTAATCTAACGTCAGATATTTTGTTTATTTGTGGTAATGAACCTAGAACGGTGGTCGATGAAGGGCCAAGAGGATGCAGGGTTTTATTCCAACCATAAACTACACCAGCTGATTTCACTGGTTAGTTCCTCCTCTTGAAGCAGTGCTGATGAGATCCTTGGTTGGATTGAAACCTTGCGTGCACTTTGGCCTTGATGGCATCTGATTGAAAACCACTGCCCTAGAGGCAACTGTAACAGATGAGACAGCTAACGGTAGTTGGCTATCTGACGTTGTGTCAGCTCAACAGAGGAGGTGGGCGTGCCATGGATGAGCTGAATGTTTGGCTAGGCCGTGGCTGTGGGCAAGATCGATGATGTAATGCACTCCGTATGGCAGGTTATGAGATGCTGCGTTGTTGTTAATATGGGCTTGCATGCAGTAACCTTTCTGTTTTTGGTGTAGGATGGACATGGAGGCGTGTGCTGGCAGGGACAGCACCTGGAGGAAAGGGGATTCAGCAGCAGGTGAGGCGGGAGGCAGCATGGAGATTCAGATTGAACCACTGGAGCTCTACGATTCTGCAAGAGCCAAAATAGATGCAAGTTTACGCTGGTTGTTTGCAAAAGCCTATGGTAGAGGTAAGCCTTTCTGTCTGTTTCTCTCACACTATCAAATGGACAGTTTTTATCCCAGATGGTTGTTGAATGGCATTTTATATGCTTGCTAGAAGGGTAAAAAACAATATGAGCTGATGTTACTAAGAAACTGTAGGATTGTCACACCCTACCTATTAATCTGATCAGTCAGTAGTCATTATCCGAAGCTGCAAACAAATGACTTGTAGCATCTTTCTAATCCAAACCCTTTGCTGTCTCAGTGAGTGATGTTGCTAAAAGATTAGAGTTGTTGTCTGCATTCATGACTGTCATAGAAAAACACGTCACATTATTTTTCCACAGCTGGCAAGCATGTAGTGCTATGTTGGTTTTTACTTGTTATCTTATGTTGTTGTGCGTCGCTGTTTTCATGTACTGTTTTTTTGTCCTTGGTGATTCTGTGATTGAAGCTTTTTTGAAACAGATATTATGCATTGCACCACTGAGTTAATAGCGTTGATTCTTTTCATACATGAGCAGCAGCCAGCATTCACTGCATTTGCTATCCTTGGCTGTCCAGTGGCCTCGATATAAGACGGGGTCTTGCTTTTCTTATCTGGAGTTTCTCAACAGCTTTCCTGCCACACCCATTGTTTCTCCAACCGCTACTCATTTATGAATTACCAAATCCATTTCGGAAAGTGCATTCGATACCGAGAACTACAGCCGCATGTCTCTATTATTGGATCAATATCCATATGTCATAACTACTAAAGATAATTTGTCTCTGCAAACATTCCACACCATTCCACCTCAAATGTTGACTGCATGTAAAAATGACCTTGCTGGTAAAAGACATAAGGCTATTATTTGGCTCCATCTAAACATGCAGCTAGAGCAATATTGTCACACTAACCAACTAAAATTCTTTTTATATTGTCCTCATTTTGACACAATCATTCTAAACATTCATTAAAAACATATGCGTTTATTTAATATATAATAATTATATAATCCAATAACAATTAGCTGTCAAACATTTTGGCTATATATCCCATCCCTACCGAGTAGTGTAATTAATGTCTTGGCAACCATCCCAAACTGACAGATTTAACAGTTGACCATCTGACTCTTCAAATATTCAAGCATTCTGGACCATAACCCCCTTGGTTATTGTTGAGTATCATTGAAGGTATCATTTACTTTGTTATCTGGTTGACCAATTTGCTATTAAACGCTAAAACGACTTCCTTAGGGAATGATTATAATAGAGAACATAGCAGCAGTACAGGCCTTCATGTTTGTGAGTGAAGGCAGGCATAGCTTTTATACTCAGGTCACTGGCTGTGTGAGCTCTGATGAGGTCTACATTAAGTCTACATTAAGACTTGCCCTCCATGCTAGGCGGTAGTAATGTCTGGAAATTCTTCCATCAATGTGGGTTTTTGTGTCAATCACTGAAGGCTCTCTGGAGAGAGTGAGTAAGAGGTCAGCTTTGCTTCCCATGACAAGCCCACGAGTCTCTGTGACTTTATCATCAGTGTGACAATGAAGCATTCCTGAAGGGGACAGAGAGACAGTCATTCAGTAAAGGGAGACTCTCTTTGTCTTCATGTCAGTTTTCATGAGCCACATGTATCCTTCCCTACAGAGTTAACCCCTGCTTTACGGTTGAAATGGGTTGAACTGGCACTTGTTCAAGATTCAGGTCTGCTCTTATTAGGCCTCGTGTTGGCTGGTAATAGCCTTGCCATTTGTTTACTGATGCCATTGTAATGTAATAATAAGATCTGAGGAATATAGCCAGTAATCGAAGGAGAATGGGATGAACTGACACTTCCACTCCCAATGCATGAACACACATTCAGAGACACACCTTACATTTAGGTTATTCAGGCTTTTCCCAAGCTTCAAGAATCCCAGTATTGCACAAAACCAACATATTTTATATCAAATTTTATTGTTAGCCTATAGGTTTTGGGACTAGCCATAGCCCTATCTTGCTGGTTAAAGCTTTCCCTTTCTGTTACCCAACACTGTCTTGTTCCAGGGCAGAGATCAGATACCCATAATAAACATCGCACCATCACCTTTCACCCTCAAGCTTCCTGCTTCCCTTAATCCGATTGGCTCCTGCTGACGTCACTATGCCAGCGACACTAAGCAGGGGGCCTTACATCAAGAGACAGCCAGGCAGTGCTTTACTAGCTATCTAACTCATCATAACTCCTTATCAACCCAGAACGGACAGTACCAATGTGATATGATATGACGATATTATAGTGACATTGTAATATGTTTGGAGCGTGAAATATACATGGAACAAACACAGATTGGGAAAGTGTTTAGGCCACACAGTAAACACACCTAAATAGTGGAATACTTGCACTTTGGGTTTTTGATGACTGTGGCAGTCAGGATGGGGTTGAGCACAGGTCTGGAGGCAGAAAGCCAGGTGTGGCTCAGCTGCACAGTGGCGCACACTTGTATTTTATAAAAGGGTAATTAACCTGCGCTTGCTCTTGCAGTGAGACTGGGACCAGGAGCAGTCCACAGAGTCACAAGTCCCTGTAGACTGTAACCAGCACAAGACTGAGTTTTGATTAAGTTTGAGTTCTGTTTATGGTGGCTGTCTCTGAGTTTGGCTCGACAATTGAAAATAATGTGCACGTACGACCTGCCCATGTTCCTTTCCTCAGCTTCCTTGTTGCAACCGCAAGTCTTCATGAATGTGACTGATTGAAAGTCTCCATAAAATGACAGTGTTATGATATGCATTTATTTTATCAAGGAGTGTGATAGTGCACATAAATAAATGCATTGTCCATTTGCAGCAACACAGAAGGATCATGTGTTATTTTGTAGGATATAAATAATTGGTAAACACATCCTCAACATTCTGTTGGCAACTATGTGAGGATTCTCCTTTAAACTTGCTTATTTGAAAAAAATAGTCATGCCTGTCTCCTGCAGAGCCCAGTCTGGCTGCTCTGGACTTCCCTGTCTGGTCAGACTGTCCTGATTCTCCAGGTCAGTCTGACCTTGTGTATGAAACAATAGGATCAAAGGCTTTCCCTCCCCCCACGCAAACACACACACACTCTCACACACTCCGTGGTGGCTATAATACTGGGAGCAGGTAGATAGTAAATATATAGGGAGTATTAGCAACCAGGATTAGAGACTTAGTCCCACCTACCACACACACTTTCCTCCTTCTTCTCTCAAGGGCCTGGCCATAAAATGAACCACTGAGCAGGGCTTGATGGGACTGTGACCCAGACCCTGCCGTAGGCCATGCTGGCAGTCCTCATCACCATCTCCAGGGCAACCAGGGAGGGGTGAGGGGGCTGAGGGGGCTGAGGGGGAGGGGGCAGCCAGGGACAGTAAGGATTTCCTAGTTGGTTGAGGAAGCAGCAGGGGAAGAGGTGAGGGAGGCTGGGGGAGGGTTTGCAAAAGGGTGGCAAGGCTTTGTTAGGGGAAACATGATGAAATGAGAGTGATAAGGAGAGACATCTAGGAGGTATATAAGTGATTGCTTGGGGTTTCACACGACGAGGGATTCACAGAATGCAGGCCTAGATGGCAGCACTATCCAATAGAGAGAAAATATTGCCAAGCAAGCGGCCTGTTGTGAAAGGGCTGGGTTTTTCAGGTGGTCAGTGAGCTGTAGTTTTAATCTGAGCCTGCTGTGGACTGTGTCCAAGTTGTCATATTTGTCTGAGTCCGAGGTTTTCCTC
The DNA here is from genome assembly GCA_034670405.1 of Hoplostethus atlanticus. Taxonomy (NCBI): domain Eukaryota; kingdom Metazoa; phylum Chordata; class Actinopteri; order Trachichthyiformes; family Trachichthyidae; genus Hoplostethus; species Hoplostethus atlanticus. The sequence continues at coordinate 3,022,502 of JAXDDX010000049.1, forward strand.
GGAGGTTTGGCTTATTGTGTCTCTTCATCTCTGTCAGAATGGCTTCTGATGCCAAGCAAATGAGAACAGGGGCCATAGTTAACTCTGCCTCTGCTAGCGTGCTTTCATGGCTGATGGATATTGATCATCATTTCTTTCCATTGGGGAGGAATGCTTACTCATCCAGCCATGCACACCACTCTTGTTTAGTCTTTTTCTCATTGTGGACTCGTGGACACAAATATTAGAAAGTTCAAGAGATGCCTGCAGATCCTCAGCTGTTGCCTTAGGGATCTTTGTCACCTCCTTGACCGTTATGCAACGTGCTTTGCCGTGATCTTTGCTGGACATCCACTCCTAGGGAGAGCAGCAATGGAGCTGAATTTGTATCCAATCTGTCGGACTGTAGACTGATGGAGGCCCAAGTCCTTGGAAATGCTTTTGTAGCCTTTTCTAGCCTGATGAGCCTCAACAACTCTTCTCTGGAGATCCTCTAAAGTTTCTTGTGACTGGGGCATTTTCCACTTCAACAGATCTCCTTTTTTTTTTTGGGAGAGCAGTGTTGATAACCAAACATTGTGGGGGGTTTTATATGACAGGACTCCTCTAACCCACACCTGAATGTCATCTCATTGATTGGATCACCTGACTTCAATTAACGCCTTTCATAGAAGATTTCAAGATTTCAAGATTTCAAGAAGTTTAATTGTCACATACACACACGAGGTGTGCAGTGAAATGCAAAGTGGCAATGCTTAGCAGAAATGTGCAAAATAACAGGTTCACACTATTTACAATAACCAACACAATATTTACAATGTCACAGTTTTTTAAGAGCTCTATATAAAAAACAACACAATATTTACACTTTATAAAAAAATATAGTAAAAAGGGAAATTATATGTATAATATAATATAAATTATAAATTATGTGTAGTCTTTACCTAAGTGTGTGTGTGTGTGCATAAGAGGGACAGTGTGTGTGTCTTGGTGGGGGCCCTGGTGAGGTCAGAGTTCACAGTCCTGATGGCCTGAGGAAAGAAACTCCGTCTCAGTCTCTCTGTTTTGGCAGCGTGACTACGGAGGCGCTTGCCTGACCGCAGCAGCTGAAACAGTCCGTTGTTGGGGTGGTGAGGATCCTTCATGATCCTGCAGGCTCTGGTTCTGCACCTCCTGGTGTACAAGTCCTGCAGGGTGGGGAGTGTAGTTCCAATAGTGCGTTCAGCCGAACGCACTACTCTCTGCAGAGCCGTCCTGTCCTGTCATTATCCTAGAGGTTCACATAGTTTTTCCAGCTTAGGCTGTTCAATAAAACATTAAAAAACATTGTATTATCTTAGATGAAGATCCTATCATATTTTAGGATCCATTCATGCAGGAATGCAGGTAATTCACAAACTTTCTCACAACTGTGCATGGATTGTTTATTTTATTTTTTTATTGATTAGTCAAGAAATAATTCTATTTGGTCATATTCATCCCATGCAGTTTAGAAATAATCTGACACCTTAATTCCAGTTCCTAATCAGTTTTTCATTTTGTCCTCATCTTATTCTGAACCATGCTAACTGTGACCTCGTCGGTTGAACACAAGATAACAACAGTCTGTCTGTTTTCTCCTGAACAAACCAGCACAGAGTGCGCTTGAAGCTAAATTTTGTGGGCACTTCATGGCTTAACTCTGGATTAAGATAGCTGGGGTATAATTAGAACCTCTGTCAACCTGGTGGGGGGTAAAAATAGCAGGCCCCATGTGTGTTTATGAGCAGGGCACCACCAGGCTGACTGGGGACAATACCATCAGCTTAGGTATCACCACTAAATAACACCAGCTCATAGATTTTAAGCCTCTGGCCCAGACCATTGCCCTTTAGGGTTGGCTGCCTGGCATGCTGTTTACCCACTGACTTTCATCTCATTACTCCCTCCTCCACTGGTTGCCACTTAGACAGTCTAATACCCTGACAGTCTGTTATGTAACATGGCTAAGCATTGCTGGACATGTGTCTGGACATGCTTACAAAAATAGTTGGTCTGTTGATGTTTGGTATGGTGAAATAGTTTATTGGCTCGGTACAGTTTTGGTGAGAGGTAGAATCCTGTTGTAAATACAATGGCTGACCTTGTATGTCGCATGGAACAGGCATAGTGAAAGTAGACTAAAGGCAGATTGATGCTTTTCAACCAAGTCATTGGTCATAAGAAAATGAACACGATTTACTTGGGTAACGCCTTTGTCCAATCACTAGGAAATGGGCATAGTTCAAGAACAGAATGAAACTTCCTCCACAGAGCTGAATGGGCAGGCAAGCATAGATGTAAATGGAAGGTGTAGCGACAATGAAAAAATGCGGGAGGTGAATAATAGAATATTTTGTGCTTTTTACCACACCAAAAAAAAAGGTTTGAGATTTATATATTATATGATATGTTTACGTACTAACCACAGTCAGGTAAACCACTTTTGTGCCCCGGCACTCACACACCCATATTTCTGTCATGTGAGAGCTTTGCCCTTGTGTTAGTATTTGTTTCACTGTTGAGGGTAAAGCTAGTTTTTTAGTCTCACATGTGTGCACTTTGTGCTCCAGTGTGTCTTTCAATGTAGTGCAGTGTTTCCCTTAGCTCAGAGCTGTATTGGTGGAATGGGGAAATACTTTTCAATGCTCGCCCTTTCATCTGAAAAGGGCAATGATGAAACTGATTCCTCCAGGGACTTTATTTATTTATTTGAGCATAAAAGTACTGAAAGTTGGCATCCAGTGTCCTACATTTTTCAGTGCTTGGTATTATTCACGTGACTTAATTCCTCATCCAATGCTCGTCACTTTTCCCTTCTTTTCCAGAGCACATCCCTGAGGACCTGCAGGACCCCTTCTACACCGACCAGTATGAGCAGGAGCACATCAAGCCACCCATCATACGGCTGCTGCTGTCTGGGGAGCTCTACTGCCGGGTGTGCGGGATGATCCTGAAGGCCGAGCAGGCTGCATCCCTCCACAGCCATGCATCTGTTATCCAGGCCCTGTCCAGGAAAGGCATCTATGTCCTGGAGAGCGACAACACACCTGTCTCTGACCAGGACCTCAGCTCTGCTCCCATCAAGATGGTGGGTAGTGAAGCCTTGTGTGTATTTAAGGTCCAACATTGTAGGGCCTGGATCTATTTAAGCATCTCGTGAGTTTTTACTTCCTGGAACAATTGTTTGTTGCCCAGCAATATTAGCCCAAACTCAAGTTCAATTTTTTGCCTAAAACAAGATGTGTGGCCTGGTGACGTGCTGCCTCCCGAACAAGCATTGGAATCTATTTGGGTTTTATGTGTTTCTAACTGTGGTTAGTGTGTGGATGGAGAGGGGTCGATGATTGGGTTGGTATTGGTTCGGTTCAGGAGAGTGTTCATACAGTTGGTGTGGGGGTGTGTGTGGTGTGTATGGTTGTGTATGACAGGAAAAGAGTGAGATAGTGAGGATGTTTGTGTTTAAACCTCTTTCCTTTGTGCACACATTGATGAGTTGCTGTGTCCACGTGCACGTACCAAGTATGTAATGTGTATTTGCTCGGTCCTTCCTTGGTCATGTCCTTTTTATTCTACTCATTCCTCTGGTGATGCTCTCCATAGCAGCAGTGTAAATCTGCCAGGCCAGAGTACCAGCAATGTTACTGTTGTTTTTCAGTCTGCCAACGGTAGCTTGGGAGGTAGTAGGGAGACCATCTGTCAAGACTGCTTGCTTGCTCTGTCCCACAGCCAATTTCACAGTTCACACTAGAGCATCAGCAAATTCATCAGTACAATGCACCTTAACCTAGCGTAATGTAGCTAGGTTATTTTCGGGGTTCTCATGTGATAATGTGCTAATGAATTCACCAAGTAGCACCTTGCCATTCGGTATCACTGCTCTGTGACCTAAGGTGACCAGATTTCTGAAATGAAAACCGGGGACATTTCCAGTTCGGCGGTCAATATATCATTCAAATATGCAATGTTATTATCTATGAAATAAAAAAGGGGGACAATTCCGGTTTCATGTATTTTGACCACTGTTGTACTGTCAGACATCCCAAGTTGACAGAACTGGTTTCAGGGAGATTTGAATGCGGTTTCAAGAAGACGCCGGACTCGCGCTGCAATCACAATTATGAGAGAACTACTCCAATATTCTTATCATTCCCTCAATTACTCCTGATTAGGGGATCATAAGACACAAATCACTTACTCAGTCTCTGTGTGACTGATGAAATCTCTCTGTTCCTGATGTTTGATCCTGATGACACTACAAAAATAAGAATTACTTATAACTAATATATTATAGGCCTACCATCCATGTTAACAGCCATTTTGTTGTCAGTGCACTTTAATTTTATAATCCATAACGGCTATTGTTTCCCCTTTATGCCTATTAACTTAAAAGAACCTTGACTGAACTTTAAACCAACCAGGCCTAATACTCACGGCTTTCTGGTCTCTCACTTAGCCTACTGTGTCTTTAGTGCATCACCCTCTTCTTTTCACCATCTTCCACCGTCAATACTGCAATCACAAGAAAACTACACCACTATTCTAATCGTTCATTTTATAACGAGTAGATTATTATTTCCCCTTATGTCTATTAACTTAACTGAAGCTTGACTGAACTCTAAACCAACCTGCCTTAGTAACGCGGTCCTGCGTACTATCCCGTCCAGTATCAAAGAATTGACCGATGTCCTAAGTGCTCTCCCTACGTTTAGCCTCCCTAACGTGCTGTTGTCCCTGCATAAAGAACAACACAGCAGCCTATAGTCTGGTAATCTAATCATATCACACATACCCAGGGGTTAAAGTGGGATTTGGCAGGTGGGGGAACCCTAAGATCTGGTGTAGCGGTGCAGCGGCGAAAAATGACTCACCTCATAATAATTATCGTTTATTTATTATTTATTTAAGACATTTGATGAATCAGATAACTTCAACAACACATAGTGTACACAGTGTTTCCCACAGAATTAGATTCTATTTGTGGTGGTAGCTGACCGGTTGGGGGGGCACCCACACACTTTCTTAAATTAATTATTAAATAATACTAGGGTGCTCCACTGTAAATATTTAATTGCCAAGTACTTTGTGACAAATAACAATATTTACCGCCTTATACTCATTTGTTACTTTCAGTAACAGCTCCACCTCGTCGTCCGTCCAAACAAAGACATCTCTGCTCTTACTTTTCTCCATTGCTGTTCTGCATAACGATATTTTCTGCAACTAAGCAGAGCAGACAATCTGCTTCCTGTTTACACCGGCACGCGCATGCCCAGTGTAGGTGAATGGTAACGTGATATGCGTTTTTATGGACGGAGATACTTTCTGAAACTGTGCTATAACGCTTGTTTGGACCGAGATCGTTTAGTTTAAAAAAAACGAAAACATATTATTGTGGATGTAGCCTCAGAGAGGAGGCTACACGGAGAGGAGGGGCAGCTGGAAGGAACGCCAGGCTGCAGCACACGAAAATTAACTCGCTTGACATTATTATGTATGAAACTGCCAATCAGATGTATCTACTTATTAATCGAAGGTGCCGGAACGCTGTTCCGGATCGTTCCGGCCCACTTTAACCCCTGCACATACCCACTGACCCACTGTAGATTTACAGACAAAAACATTGGCTAATTTAAGCCTCCCTCTGTACTAACGGGCTGCTTTGCAATGTGTATCGCTACCTAGGCTAGCTTAAACTGAGTTTACCTCAACATATCTTTTGCAGTCATTTAAACCTCCGCCCGCGACTGAAAAGCTAGAATTGCACACAGTGCAGTGTGCCATATAGTCGGCTTATTTTTTACTGCCTCTCACCTCACGAACATATCCATGGTGGTCTGATGATAACAGTGTAGAATATTTTCTTTTTTTGGCTCCGTGTTCCATTTGGCTCGCTAAATCCCGAAATCACATCACCGAACATCACATTCCGCGCTGCTGTTGTGCCGAAGTGCGTAACTCGTGCGTTGTTGTTTTGGTCGGGAGATTAACTCCTTCTTCCGGGAGTCAGGGAGATTGGGCTCATTTCCGGGGGACTCTGGAGTAGGGACGTTCCGGGAGGCCGACTTTGTAAAAATCGGGTACCAACCGGTAGGCTCTGCTGCCCCGTCTTTCTTGCCACGTAAAATATTATTTCACTTTGCGGTCTGTTTTTAACGCACAGTTAAAAACGGGGAGATTTCCGGGGACAGCTCCAGCTGGGGACAGGCCACCAAAAACGGGGACTGTCCCCTGAAAACGGGGACGTCTGGTCACCCTACTGTGACCTCAAGTGCAAACTGAGCAAACAAGACTGTGTGGTACTGATTATGATCTTAGACTAACTAGATAAACACTTATCAAGGAACCAAAATGATTTTGCCAAGAGCTCAGCACGTGCTGTCACAATCTGCACATCTTCCACAGATCAATTCAGACTATTCCCGCTTCTGTTTTGATATACCATTGTGTTTTGCTTTCTGGTTGCTGAACTTAGTACCAACAATAATAGATGCCTTTCTTTCTCTGTATGTATCCTTTTTCCATCTATGAACACTAAACAGCTTTGCTAGCACTGTCTAGTTGTAACTAAGACATTCACTGGAATTTTTATTTTTTATTTTTCTTATTTTTAGGATTAGCTACTGCAGTTGTAACATGGATTTTTAGGCTAATGTTTGCAATGTTGGTACACTTGGTTCAAGATTCAAGATTCAAGAAGTTTATTTGTCACATACACACACAGGGTGTGCAGTGAAATGTAAAAAGTGCAAAGAACAAAATAACAGGTTCACACTATTTACAATAAAAAACCAACACAATATTTACAATATTACAGTAAGGGTTCTATTAGTTACATTGTGGATTAAGCAGTGATATTTTCACAGATAGACGTTTTCAGCAGCCTTGATATGTAGCTCAATCATTTTAAGGCTTTGTCACTTTTCTGTAAACGTTTACAAGTTAGGGCACTTTCTTTGCAGTAGTGTAACATGACAGGTGCTAACCTAGTGAAACCCTAGTGGCAACCCTCACCCGTCACCTACTAACCCAGCTGCTGTAAGCTAAGACAAATACTGCACTGGTAAACACAAGACTGCTTTACTATCATGTTGTAACTAAAGTATTCATAAAGGAAAATGAATGAGGGGGCTAGCACTGTGCTTTCAAATTAACCAATGTTCATAGTGAAAACACAAAAAGCAACAAGCTGGCTCATAAGCTGCTGTTGTTTCTGTTTGTGGGAGAGAAAAAGTGTTGTCAATATTTTCCTCAAGTGGACACCCAAAGTAGCACAGCCATTGAGAGACTGAGGCCATCATTAGATGACCCCATTCTCTGAGATTCCCTGACATTCCACTCATCTGACATTGGAACTCCCCATTGTTCTCTGTGTTGCTCTGTGGGTAATCACATATAGAGCTCATCAAATGAAACAAATGATCATTGTATTGTTGTGGAAATGAACTTGATGGCTGTACCATTGCATTGTGTCTTGCCTCAAGTATTAATTTGCGGGGAAAATTGTATATGTAATGTGGAGAAAATATTTTAAATGTGCATTTCTACTCAAAGCCAAAAAAAATCCCCAAATCATGAATCATAACATCTAGAACTGGGCTATGACTAGGGCCATCACATGGCCATCTTCATCATCACAGTAAAACTATTCCCCCTGTTTGGACTAAGCCTATGGACTGTTCCACTTCTCTTCAAAGAGCAACGGGGGTATGCTGTCACCTCACTGATGCTGCTGCAAATTGTAAAGGAGCCTCAGCAGACTGTGGCAGAAACAAAGATAAAGAACATCAGATTATTTAAGATTGCATGGTAAGGTTTGTGTGATAAGGTCTACCTGGCGAAGGGCAAAAACAATAAATAAAATGGGGGAAAAAAACAGCTGTCAGGGCAATAACCAGAACCAGAACCAGAGCCTGCAGGATCATGAAGGATCCTCACCACCCCAACAACGGACTGTTTCAGCTGCTGCGGTCAGGCAAGCGCCTCCGTAGTCACGCTGCCAAAACAGAGAGACTGAGACGGAGTTTCTTTCCTCAGGCCATCAGGACTGTGAACTCTGACCTCACCAGGGCCCCCACCAAGACACACACACTGCCCCTCTTATGCACACACACACTTAGGTAAAGACTACACATAATTTATAATTTATATTATATTATACATACAATTTCCCTTTTTTACTATATTTTTATAAAGTGCTCTTATTGTAAATATTGTGTTGTTTTTTATATAGAGCTCTTACTGTGACATTGTAAATATTGTGTTGGTTTTCTTATTGTAAATAGTGTGAACCTGTTATTTGCCCTTTGCACATTTCTGCTGAGCATTGCCACTTTACATTTCACTGCACACCTCGTGTGTGTATGTGACAAATAAACTTCTTGAATCTTGAATAATGGTGGTAACCTTCCAAGGTATGGTTATGGTTATGGTTGTAGCTCTACTGTACACAACCACCTTCTGGATTAAAACTGATGCCTCTCAAGCATGTAAGGTGTTGACTTTATGACTTAAAATAAACTTTGCCCTCTGGCTTGAAAAAATATTTTACTACCCCCTACGGTAAAATCAACTAAGATTGTGTTCCCTTTGCTTTTTTTTAATTGTTTTTGGCATTTTTCCCTCTATTAGACACATGCGACACAGGTCCCAGGTCTGATTTGAAACCAGGACGTTATGCACCTTAGCCAACTGAGCCACCAGGGCATCCACCCGTCCTCATTGCTGCTGCACTTTGTGTTCTTCCAGAGTTCCCACATCCACCTGATTGATGCTCTGATGATGGCCTACACAGTGGAGATGATCAGCATAGAGAGGGTAGTATCCTGTGTCAAGCGCTTCTCCAACTTCAGTGCCTCCAAGGAGCTGCCTTTTGACTTGGAAGATGCAATGGTTTTTTGGATCAACAAGGTCAGTTGTGTGTGTGTGTGTGTGCGTGTGTGTGTGTGCGTGCGTGCGTGTGTGTGTATGCGTGTGTGTGTGTGTGTTTGTATATTCTTTCATCTGTGACTTGTCTGCATGGCTACAGGTGAACATGAAGTTGAGGGAGATCACAGAGAAAGAGCTGAAAATCAAGCAGCATCTGCTGGAGTCACCTAGTCACCAGAAGGTATCACCTTATCTGTTGTTGTGTTTATGCCTTTCTCCATCTTCTCCTCTGTCCTGCTCTCCCTTCCTGTCACTTTGTCTCTTTCTTGTTGTGCCTATGGAAAAAAAAAACTTTTTAAATGCAGTCTTTCCTTTAATACTCTCATTCTCTTTGTTCTTCATCTGTCTCTGTTTGGGCTCTTTCTTCAGTACTTGCATGGGGTTATTAGATTGTCCAGTGGAATAATGTCACTGCATAATTCTAATTCTACTGATAAAACCTTTCATTAGAATATGCCTGTTATCTCTTGTCCTGCAATGGCCTGCTTTGTACATCTAAAAGTGCTCGGTTTGTTCAGCCTAACCCTTTCCTGCTGTCTTTGAGATCAGATCTGTCTCCACGGTAACAGTTGCTGAGGGGACGATCTGATTCCCTGTCACTGTTTCTGACCTTTGAAGTTTCTGCTGCTCTTCCTGTTTGTGTCTCCCTCAAAAATTCCTCCCATTCCTGTCTCTTGGATACTAGTCTCCCTCCAAATGGTACTGGAAGCTTGTACCTGTAAGTGCAACAGCTAGCGCCTCCATTCTCCTGTGTGAGTGCGTCCGTGTGTGAGATGTGTGTTTAATGTGGGATGGGGTAGGACAATGTAGACACAGGCGACTACTACTCTCATTGTCTCCATAAAGCAACTTGTGTGGCGTTCAGTGTCCGCATGGCTCAAGTACATCATAACACTTCCAGTCCTGACTTGTCTCACTAAGTCATTCACTCGCTCCCAATCATTCCTTTTTGTCTCCTCCCACCAGCCCGATATCATGCATGCTCTGGCCCATTGCTTATTGGAGCCTGTGGAGTTCTCTCGTGTGGTAATGTACACTCCATTAACCCTTTTCTCCGTCATTCATCACCCCCACTAACTACAAAACATACCTCAGTCTTGGTGTTATCCCAGTACCTGAATAATGACTACATAGATTAAGCCTGTCTGTCTTCTACCTCAGACAGTGTCACTCACTGCTTGATTTGCTGTTTATATGTGTTGGTGTGTTTATTGCTGTTGTTATGATATGTACCCCCTGGCATGCCAGTCCTTTTGAGCGAAGAGACACTAGCACTCGTTATGTAACACATGACAGGTTGATGGTTCTGGGATGCACAAGGTGTCCCTCCTAAAGGCTACCAAAGCTCCAACTGCCCTATCTAATTCCAGCTGAACAAGGCCAGTCATATCTGCTGTGTCACCTCCAACAAGAACTGGATGCCAAGTGTAGATAGCTATTGTATGTGCCTGTATGTGTGTGTGTGTGTGTGGGAGAGAAAGAAAGAGACAGAGTGATAAAGAGGAAACTTGACTTAGAAAGCAGATTTCTACATCAGAAATGTTTTTCAAGTATGTGAGAAATGCGTATGATCTTGTGTGACCAGTGACATGTAGCTCAATGTTCAGTCTACATTAATTCCTTCGGTCTGTCTAGCTTAGTTAAACTCTGACCCACTCTTGCTCTGTAGGTGCGTTACCGCAGAGATCATCTGTCAGGTCGGACGCTTCAGCACTTCCCCCTATTGGACGATCTGATGAAGGATGTGTCTGACGGCGCTGCTCTACTGGCTTTGATCCACTTCTATTGCCCAGAACGCATGAGACTGGAGGGTAGGATAACATCGGACCACTCGGTCCATTGCTACACTGGACTCAGACAGAGGTTGAGAACGTGTGGCTGTTGTTAAGACACTTTCTAAAGACACTTCTTGAACCAGGTTTCCTATACTGTGTACAACTGACAGAGGAAAGGAATTGGCTTGTTGTTCACCGTCTGAAACTACAATTCTACCACTCTATTACTAATGGTCTTTTCAGTTAACTGAACTCATTAGATACAGGTTTTATAAGCTTTAATCATGATGCAATATATCACAATAATTGGCCTCATTATAGCATTGAATGATGCTGTTCTGTCTTGTGTAGATATCTGTCTGAAGGAGGTTCCCTCCATAGCAGACAGTGTGTACAACATCCAGCTACTGATGGAGTTCTCCAATGAGCACCTGAACAAAAGTTTCTATCTGAGGCCTGAGGACATGCTGTACTCTCCACCAGTACTGAAGGTGAGCCCAAAACCACTTTACAAACTGCCAGTGAAGATCTTTAAAAATCAATAGGAAATGGACTCCAACGCTCAGTGTCTTGTTAATGACCTTGAACTTTGTTGTTTATCGTTTTGTTTACTAGAATAATGTAATGGTCTTCCTTGCTGAGCTCTTCTGGTGGTTTGAGATTGTGAAGCCAGACTTTGTACAGCCCAGGGACCTTCAAGAAATCAAAGATGGTACAAGAAGTACTCTACTTAAATCGATTTTTCTGTCCTCTGTGAGGTGCTAGCAGTTCCTATATCAATAAACTACTACTACTGTGTTAGAGGCTTTGGTATAAAAGTTGATACCCTCTTCCACCATTCTTGCAGTGAGATCATTGCTGCAGCCTAAGGGTTCCCGACCTCATGTCCCCATTTCCAACGCTACCAAGTGTAGTTTCCTGACCTCATCAAACTCTGCTGACGTCTTGACAACTCCCCCAAGCCCAGACCTCAGGTATTCTCCATACTGTAAACAGTGCTAGTGCTAGGTCCTAGATTTTGAATGCACATTAGCAGGTCAACATAGGCTTTTTCAGAAGCGCTTCACTTATCAATATCAATCAGTATGTGATAACATTTTAGAAGTATTTCAGTGGCTAAAATCAAACCAACAATAACTGTGAATCCCAAAACTGCATGCCTTTCCCTCACAGTAACAAACTGAGCCCGTCATCAAGCCCCTCTCGGTCCTTACTGCCCCTAAGACAGAGACAACAGAAGATGCATGAGGATGACCCTTCAGGTAATATCAGAGACATTTACTCATATGCTTGTAAGCTCATATGAAAGTAGTTGATTTGTTTAACTAAAATGACATTGGTATTTAACTTTGAGACTGATATACCATACAAGTTTAATTAAAGTGATGTACAATAAATACAGGAATACAGGAATTTGTCTTGGTGACATTGGTGGGGCTGACATAGGCTCCAGTTCAGAGTTGTCTGGAAAGTTGTTTAGAAAAGTCCAAAGATACGTGAGGAGACCAACTCATATTCAGTCTCGGGATGCGCAGGTGCTTACCCCTTATGCCCCCTTAAGATGCCAGGTTTTGCTCTTAGAAATGTTTGGGGGAATGCCAAGTGCATACACTTTAAAAAGCTGTTCAAATCTTCTCCTATTTGCCATTGCCTAAATAATATAGACTAAAACATAGATTTCATAAAAGACTTGTCATATTTGGCGTTTTAATTAATGTCATGTAAACAATCAACTAGACACTTCTTTGGCATATTAACCCATTTGTGACAGTAGTATGGCTGGACTAACTTTAGGCAGTATGAATGGTGTGAGGGTATGTATTATTAGTCTGTTTAATCTTGAAATGGGATTATCTTTGCCAGACATCAGGCTGGACGCAATATAGCCTTTCAAAGATAATTCAACATCACAATTTAGGCACTAGGGACTTTTAATAAATACATAGGCCTTAGTATTAGCATGACTTGCTTGTTCCATTTGTCTATCATATAAATTTTATATCTAATCCAGTGTGAAATCCAGGGTGCGAGAGAATTGATTGAATAAATGTAGAGATTGCTGAGATTTGAATCTCTATAATAAATCAAGTTCATGTTCAGAATTAGAATTGATTTCCATAACTCATTTTAGATTAGAGTCTATTATCACACAGGAATGTATTGTACTTTCCTCAGAATACCACAGCTTTCCTACAATATCTTCTGAAATAATTGGAAATTGACACAACCTTCGGACTTCGGACACATTCATCTATCGATTGAACATGACATCATGACACATGATAATCAATGTTATTAAGAAATTTGCTGCTCACTCATCAGATTAAAATCGTCCAGAATTGATATTGCATAGTTGGGAGATCCGGCTTCCAATAGCAATCATATTTTCTTTGTGCAGGGCTGAGAAACAGGTCCAACTCTCTAACACGTGCTGATGGGCAGACTCAGGGCTCAATAATGCCCTGGCCAGAGAGGAGGCAAAGGTGAGCAGTTAAATTATGACCTTATAATTATTCCAGACTATTTCTTGTTTTTACCATGTCTCATTGCACTTTTCTTATTTATACCTTGTTCTCCCTCCCTCTCTCCCACTCCCCTACCCAGGCCTTTATCCCAGCCTGTGCCATATGGCCTGCATTTTCCCCTAGAGGATGATGGGGACAGTGTCAGCCTTGCTCGCTCCATCAGCAAAGACAGCCTGGCCTCCAACATCCTGAGCATCACCCCCAAACACATACCTCCACGAAGGTTCAATGGTCAGGGCCTGCTGGGACACATTCGCATAGAGGATGAGGAAGAGGAAGTGGAGGAGGAAGAGCTGGTTTCTATTATCCACCATGCTGCATTTCCTCGACATGGACTTGACAGTGGCATGGAGCAGGATGAGCTGGAGATCCAGAAAGGGACCCCCACCTCTAGAGTTTCCAGTGCTCGTTGCTCTCCCTGCCTTGACCGCGCTCCCTGCACTCCAGACCCTCAGGCAGACAGCTACTACCTGGAGCCCCTAATGCCTGCCATCACTAAGCCAGCCAAAGAGAAGAGCATTAGCTTGAACAAAGAAGAGGAGAGTGGTGAGAGTCGCTCCAGAGCAGCAGTAGGTGCCAGGAAAGCAAACATCAATGGTCCTAGCACCACTCACAGGAAGAACATTGTGGCTGAATCAAACAACCTCAAAAGTACCTTTACCCCCATACCTGTGGTAGAATCAGCCACTAGCCCTCTCAGGCCCCCCACAGAGGGGGCAGCAGGCACCTCGCAGTCTGGTAGGGAACAGTCCCGAGGCTTTTTTCTTCATCTATTGAGAGAGCCAGAGGAGCAGGTCCAGAAAACCCTCCCTGGACAGGTCTGCCACAGTCCCTTCATTGCCTGGGAGGTGGACCGTGACTCAGACTCAGACATTGCAGACCTTGAGGAAGATGAAGAGGAGGAGCAGATGGAGTTGGCTAAGGAGGTGCAAAAGAGAGTGAGGATGAAGTGCCTGGAGGAGGGAGAGGTGTCTGACTGTGGAGAAGGAGAGGGTGAGTCAGCCAAGCTGAGAGAGGACTTGAAGGTGAGTGAGCGCGATGATAAAGAAGGTGGTAGTGGATGCTCTAGTCCTTGCCTCAGTACCATGTCATGGGCCAGCAGCTGCAGTGCCTCAGGTAGCAACAGTGTCAGGATGACCAGCTTTGCAGAGCGCAAGCTCCACAAGAATGGCTTCCGTGATGGCTTCTCAAGCACCAGCAGCTCCCAGAAGACCACACCTGACGGTTCTGAGACCGCCCCCTACCCTCTGGGAGGTTCCTGGCGTCTGAGGAACGATGGCAGCTCCTGCTGTTTAGAGAAGGAACCTGGTTCTGTGTTGGGCAAGGATGGGGTGGTAGGTCCCCCAGTAGTGTCCTCAGAGCTGTTGCAGCTTCACATGAAGCTAGAGGAGCAGAGGCATGCCATTGAGCATCAGAAAAAGAAGATGGAGACCCTGTCAGCACGACAGCGGCTAAAGTTGGGGAAAGCCGCCTTTCTTAACATAGTGAAGAAGGGGGGAGGGAAGAGTGACACTCTGCCTCAGCCCCTGAAACACCCACAGGAAACCTCAGACCTGACAGCAGCTAAAATGAAGTCCTATCCCTGCAAAGATGACTCCTGTCTCGAAGCCCTGAGGGTCCAGGGGAAGGCAGAACAGACAGAGGGAAGACAGATGGACAGAAACAATAGGTTGAACACCTGTACCCTGTCCCATGATGATGGGACTGAACCTGATCTGAGTGATTGCAGCCGCTCCATAGACCGACTCAATGAGGCCATTAGCTGCATCCAGCAGCAGATGATGCAGCTCTCCTTACAGCAGGACCTGCTTATGAAGCGTAATGTGGTATCACATCCAGGACCCCCAGAATCAGACTGTCCCACAGCCCCCATCACAACACAGACATCAGCCTCCACCTCTGACTCTAGAACTACTGTGGTCCACTTTGTAGATATGTGTGGCAGCAATTCTGCCCCTGCTCGTCGTCCTCCCAGGCTTAGCTCCAGCCAACACAACCCCCGGACCAAACCCTCAGAGCTAAAACAGATTAAAGACAACAGCAGGATAGTGTCCACCAAGCCCACACCTCAACCCCCAGACTCCAGGCTCTCCCTCAGAGGAAGTGCTGGTGGGGACCAGGAGGGAGGGGTGCTTGTTGAGAGCTCCAAGTTGTTAGAGAGAAGCAGCCTGAGAAACACCACATTCAGAGTCAGAGAGGGACCCGGACACTCCACAGACGAGCCCCTACCTGAGGGCCCTCCAATGATCTCCAGTACCTTCACGTCTCCCTCCGAGGCTGCAGAGACAGCTGGGAACAAACTTGCCAGCTTAGGGAAGGAAGCTGTGGACGGAGAGGAGAGTATCAGGGTCAAGGGTCAACTGATTGAGGTTGACCTGTCCGATCTCAAGGATCAATTGGAGGACGGTGGTGCAGATATTGCAGACGTCTCAGCGGACGGCGAGCAGAAGAATGTATTAGGCTTCTTCTTTAAGGTACAATTCAGCGCGTGCACGTATTCATGTGTTAATGTGTCTGACTTGTGATGTGCATGTGCTCATTTCTCCACTGGCATATCGGCAGTCTCATCTGAGAAGTGTGATTATTAGGTTTCATTGATATATGCAGCCCAGCTGTCTGAAAGATGATCACTCCTTTCTGTCTTCCAGGATGAGGAGAAGGCAGAAGATGAAATGGCGAAGCGCCGTGCTGCCTTCCTCCTCAAACAGCAGCGCAAAGCCGAAGAGACCAGACTACGCAAACAACAGCAGGAAGTAGAGAGTGAGCTTAAACGTGATGAGACCAGGTGCGTACACACACACAAATTACCCTTGCAACCAGGATAACCAGGTGTGTGTGTGTCTCTCTTTGTTTGTCTCACGTTGTTTGTTTGTCTCCTGACTTTCCTCTCAGGCGTAAGGCAGAAGAGGAGCGTGTGCGTAAGGAGGAAGAGAAGGTACGACGGGAGCTTATCAAGCAGGAGTACCTGCAGAGGAAGCAGCAAGAGTTGATGGAGGAGCAGGGTCTGGTCAAGCCTCGTCCCAGACCTAAATCCCGCAAGAGCAGGCCCAAGTCGCTGCATCGTGAAGAGTACAACAGCCTCTCCAAAGGCTCCAAGACACGTAAGAGCCGACTGACACTGAAGACCACAGTACCACAACTATTTATTTGTCTGTAGTACTCCACGTTAATAATGTGTGTTGTCTGTTTAACATAGTGGGTTTGTCTGTGTCCTCTTGCATTCTCTGGTAGGCCGATGTGTGTGTGTGTGTGTGTACTGTGTGTATTTTCAGTTAAGCGCTCCTGTGTGTGTAGCCATGCCCTGAGTGTGTATATGTGTGTGCAGGTAATTCTCTGAAGGTGTCCATGTTGATCAAAGCCCAGGGCTCAGCAGCAGGCTGCAGGGGAGGTGAACCTTCTAACCTGCTCTGCATGATGTGGTCATAACACCACATACGCATCCCATAATAATGCCATTTGTGACAGACTTTCACAGAGATTTATCCTTGGATTACAAAGGGAGAAGATGCTGTATCAATCTGTCTCTATTCTTTTTAGACTACGCTATTCTCAGTCTCTGTAGCGTCTTTGTTTGTTGTCTAAATTAGACTGACGGTATGTTAAGTAACATTAGGGGGCCCATGTGTGTCACTGCCTGTCACTTAAGAAGCATTGAAATGGATGGATTTTCATCACTGATTTAGTAAACGTGTTCCAAATCCCGCTGTCTCTGTGACTTTCAGCTGAACTGAGCTGTAGCCATCGAGGATCCACTCTCTCTCTGGCTACTGAGGCAGACAGCGTCACCTCTGGAGGAGCTGAGTCACAGAGGTGAGAATCCCTGTTTTGTTTATGTCTGTGTGTGTGATGTGTGTGTGTGTGTGCGAGAGAGGATATACTCTGGACCTCTCACATCCACTTGTGTATTCACATATTATTTTTCCTCCCAGGGCTGGATCTGTGTGCTCTGTGGAGTCGTTCCCTATGCTGAGCAGGACGTCCAGCAGGAACATGGAGAGGGACTGGGAGAACGTCTCCACAGCCTCTTCCATCACTTCAGCTGCAGAGTACAATGGTGAGCGGAAACAGACGCAAAATACAATACATTAATATCTGTAGTCTTTGTTTTATCACTACCTCATGACTAATCTTAGCACCAAATCCTGTATGAGTTAAATATCAAAAGCTAAATATCAAACTGCTTTACACATTCTCACAGACTTTTATACTTTACTCTCATTGCATTTGCCTGTTGTATCCTTCTGTAATCCTATTTTGAGTGTTTGACATTTAAAAAAAGTTTTAATCTTACCAGCTTTTATTTGGAATTGTTTTATTTGCACTTTGCAACTCCGTTTTTGAATAGTAGCTATAGAAATAAAGTTTAATATTATTAAATTATCCTTTGTTTGCAACAGGCCCTAAGCTCTTCAAAGAGCCAAGCTCCAAGTCCAACAAGCCGATCATCATCAATGCCATCGCCCACTGCTGCCTGCCTGGCAAGGTGAACGAGCCCCAGAAGAATGCTGTCATTGAGGTCAGTCTGATTCATTAATGACCTTCAGTTACCTGTGTGGTAGTGCCAAGCAAATGTAGATTTGGTTCTCGAGGATATTACTCACACTGTTGCTTTTCTGGTCCGTATTGAATCATTTGTTTCTGTTTCACTGGTGACAGGAGCTTGACAAGTGTGAGTCCAACCACCTTATGATCCTATTCCGTGACGGTGGGTGCCAGTTCCGCGCCATTTACTCTTATTCACCAGACACCGAGGAGATCATCAAGTTCACAGGCACTGGACCACGCTCCATCAGCCGAAAGATGATTGATAAGCTCTACAAGTACAACTCAGACCGCAAGCAGTTCACCATCATCCCAACCAAGACTGTGTCAGTCAGCATGGACGCCCTGACTATCCTTAACCATCTCTGGCAGATCAAGAGGCCCGGTGGCTGCAAGAAGAAGTGAAAAAAGAGAAGGGAAGAATGAGTGGACTACTACTATTGGGCAGGACCCAATAATCTCAGAGATGATTGACATGTCATTGTGACATGTCATCATTAGTAGTGCGTTTAGCCTGCTGGTGCTAGGGGGAGTGGTCTAACACTGTGTAGGCTTACTCTAGCAGTCTGATAGGTGGAGATGTCTCCGTGATGAATGCACACTAATGGTCAAGTATTTTTCTTTTTTTTTCAGTTATTTTGTTAACATTTCATTCTGCATGTCGCACTTTTATGTTTTAAATTTTATGTACATCCTACACAAGTTAGTTTGGCACTAAATCCCCTCTATAATGGACTCTGATTCCTATGTAGCAGGGAAGGGGAGATACTGAAACGGCTTACAGTATAGACAACTGAAACAAGTGCAACTACTGATGGGCATCGGTGAACATTCACCTGATATAGACTAAAAGATGGTTTGCTATTTCAGCCCTGGCAAAAAATACCCTGCTGCTGTGATTCCTCCAGTCTCTTCACACAAGGCTCCGTTTATGTACCAGTAGCGACTGGTAACCATTCTAGTGCTTTTATGGGGGGCGGGGAGCTTTGAACAAGTATGGAACGAATGATAATGACTGGTAATGTGAAGTGTTGTTTTCTATTTAGTGTGTTTGTGCAGAAGTGTGTGTGTTTTTGTGTTGGGGAAGGTGGGGGGGGCGGGGGGGTGCGTATTGCTCTGAATGTGTTTACTATGGGTTATGCTTTAAAACTTTTGTCATGCAACGGAAAAATGGAGCAAAGCACCACAACTATTCCTTTAGGTTGGGAGCGGTGTGTGTGGCGATCATGCTGGAAGACAGGTCTTATAAATAATGTAGTGTTTTTACAGCAGGGAAATGGTACTGGTATTTATTCCAAACAACAGCAACGGCTTTGAGGCTCAGTTAAACCTTATCAGTAGTGCATTATATTGTAATAACTCATGTATAACCCACCACACACATGAGCCCTCTGATCTCAAAGTGGCTCATAACCGCTGAACCAAAATGAACTGAGCTATGCAGTGCTGCCCTGGCCTCGCTGGAACTGCTCTGAGAACAGCGTGGAAAGGAGTCACCTTGCGCTACGGCAGCGGCAGGTAGAAGTGGCTCCTCCAGCGTGAATGTGTGCTGCTATAGCCACTGAGATGTCTGCTGCTCCTTACCTGCTCACTGGATTCTGGTGAGAGATCAGATTTCAGTGTAGCCTCTGACTCTCAACCTGCTTCCTGGCAGCACTAGTACTTTCTCTACCCTGACTGACTGCAGCTCATTCAAGGTGAGGGAAAACTGCACAATACTTGATATTCGTTTGCTGCATTTTGTATTTTTGTTTTTTCAGTAGTGTTTTTGTACATAATTGTACAATTTATGTTTACTAAAAAGCTGGCACTATTTTGAGGTTTATTCTGTTACAGGCTTTCGGAGACGTCATTGGTTTTATTTCAGTGTGTTCTACCATATGTTTATTTTGAAGAGAAATAAAATGTAATTAAGTACATTTTCTCAAGAAAATTAGTGTGGTCGCTGAAAAATCGATGGTCTGTGTGTGTGTGGTGTGTGCCTCCCTTCACCTCTCCACCTTTAAAGTTCTACCTTCTTGTGGCTTTCCCTGTCCCTGCAGTCCTATCACCCCCCCCCCCCCCCCCCCCCCAACACACACTTACTCTCCCCGACCTTCTCTGCAACTAGCTGGGCATTTTGATGTACATGTAGTGTAAAAACTAGGAGGAGTTGCAGTGACAAATCCAGAGTATCAATATTAGTGTGCTCATCGTGCAAGCACACTAATAAATGCTTCTACTGTACTCTAATGTATGGTGGATGGCTCTTGTGTTACAGACAACTACACCTTTTAGTAAACGTTTTTCTTAAAATATCAAAATAGTTTTCTCTTAATTGCTTAGATGTATGGACAAAAAATGAATATAGTGTAGCTAGTCTACTGGCTGGTGTCCAAATATAAGAAGCAGACTAGAACAGGGCATGGAACATATTGTATGTCTCTCTAAAGAAGATATGATACAATAATACTTCCCACTGTAGGGGTCAAATGCTGCTGATACTAGAAATCCTGCACTTGAATGTGTCAAAAGTAAGAGCATCATGGTATCACAGTATCATCAGCACCAGTGTTTTTTGGCCTTTTGAGGATCATTCCCACTGCAACCCACAGACAACACAGAATATTCCTCTAAAAGACGCTGGTTAGTGATGATGCTGGTATGTGAAGTTGTAGGTTTAATTTAAGCCTTCATTTAATACTTAAATCTCAAAAACTAAATCCAAACTAGCCAGAATCCAGAACTATTTTAAGCCCTGTTGGTGAAAGCTCATACGGTACATCCACATCCACCTAACTGGTCATTGCTACACTAACGTGACAGTACGAAGGCTAAATTGTGATCCTTCAGCAACTCAAAACACTTGTGTAAGGCTGTTTCTTCATAATATGGCACTTTAATGTACAAGTTAAAATAAAAAATACCAAAGTACAGATAATTTCAACATTCATATATATAAGAAGTCAAAGGTGATCAGAATGCTCTTGTACAAGACAAGAATTATCTAGTATTTAAGTCCTGAAAAAGACAAATATACTGCACAAACCACAAACTAAAATGGTAAGCAATTTGTTTCATTGAGCTTAAAGCTTAAAGATAAACAATAGTTATGTCATTATTAATATACGTAAAAATAAATACTTTATGGCACAATATTGAGTATGATTATGGCACGGTCTGTTTAAAGGGTTAAACTAACCTCTTAGAGTGCAAAAATCTTGTCTAACCTAAGAAATGTACTGTAAGATTCATAACACTGAGAGAGAACAGAAATAGTACATTACTGACTAATCAAGACTTCCACACCACTGAAGAACTATTTCAATGGTTCAGCTACAAAGACTGAGCTGATGGAAATGAAAACTGGATGTACTATGGATGTCATTTTAATTATGTAACATACTGTTAAAGGGTAGGCTTTTTTTCATGTGATAGATGGTCATTTGGCCTGAGTGACATCTTTGGCCCAGGTCAATTTAGAATGCATGGTTTGGCTCCTTGACTTATTTAGCATTGTTGTATGTTTTTCTACCTTGGTTGCATGCTGCTGTGTGCTGAAGCAACACTGACATTTCATTTCACATAGGCCAGCTAATCACAACCATGGCAACGATGCTGCCCATCCCTCACAACATGAACCCATTTTGAACAATGGGCTGGTTAGGACCCTCACTCAGGGCATCAGATGCTGCCTTTTTGCCTTTGACAGCACATCATGTCTCTGGAGGATCCTTAGCCTTACTTGATACAACCATATACCCAACACTATAATTCAGGAAAAGATGGATAAACCCTGGTCTCCACCCTGGTCAGAACCGCCTACCTCTGCATTTCAATTCGATCTACCCAATCAACCTCCACTTACCCTCAGGGGGCCACGCCCCAATAGACCACGCAGTACAAGGCTATGGGCCAGGTGTTCAAACATGAGGTCCTGCCAACCCTAGCACCTCACATTTCTGCTGCTTGGGATCTGGGCGAGAGCAGGGCACAACGTAGAGCCAGATGTTGAATGAACTCCACAATAAAACTCCACAGAATAGGCGAAAGGTCAGTGGGTGAGTGAGTGAATTAGGTGTTCATATGGCTAGTAAGCCAAACCATGCATTCCAATTTCATTCTGCCAACTGACTACACTGTAGATCATTCTTATTATCATATGAAGAAAACCTGAAAAAATCAACTACTTTATCTAATTCAGCTGAAAATACCAAAAGTCTCAAGCCAGTGTCATGCATAAGGGCGGTCCTGTAATCCTGAGTCATTTGTTTGATGACTCAGCTTCGCCCACATACAGGATTGCAGCTAATGGACCTGACTGACGTCTCTTGTAGGTAGCTGCATTCACTTGTTAACAGGCAAGTCCCTGACTGCTCATACGAGAGCTTTCAAAAAAGCTTCAAAAAGTGAATACACTATTAAATACAGTGTCTATGGCGAGGAGGTGAATGGGTGTCACAGATGTCATTAGATGTCATCGTTCAAACAGTAGGCACTCTTACAGTACAGTAGTAGACCACAATGCTGGAACACAGGAGCACAAATCATCCTCTTCCAGATCGGACCTGCGTGGAGATAACCAGACCCTCATGAAAGAAGAAGGGCGTCATTGGGAGCCAGTGTGCACCAGTGCATGGTGGTACAGTATCAGAGCTGGGTGTCATCTCTGGTGTCTGTGCTGGACTCATGTCTCCCTCTCAGACTGCTGCTGTGGGCCGGGGCTTCCTCGGGGACGTGGGCCAGGGGGTCTGGGCGGATCAAGTACCTGACGGTGACAGCGGGCAGGCGGGCAGATGAGCAACTGAGAAAAGCGCACGAACATACACACAGATGTAGCTAAAAACTTAGAGGAAGTCATCATGTACACAGATGCATCTGTATTGGCTGCCTGTTAGTTTAACAATCAATTTTAAGATTTCATTGATTTCTTGTAGAGCACAACATGGTTTAGCCTCTAGCTGTATCTCTGACCTTTGAACTCCTTGCAGGCCACAACACACCCTGATCTTGAACCCTATTTTTATTATTGGTTTCTCTAACAACTCTGTGATTGTTAATTCTTTGTTCTTATTTATTATTGACCGGTTTGATATTGTTTATTATGTGTTGACTTTCTTTTGCTCTGTAAAGCACTTTGTAAACTCTGTTTTTGCTAAGATGCTGTATAAATAAAGTGTATTATTATTAGTAGTAGTACTAGTAGTATTAGTAGTATTATAAAGACCTCCATGTACATTGATATATTAATTGATATATTAACACCTGCTTAGCATTTATCGTCACTAAAACTGTTTTTGCCATCGAGCTGTTGTGCTGATCAATTGTTCTTGGTGAATGTGCATGCAAGGATTATCACTTGAATGACTGCAATACATTTATATTACACACACACACACACACACACACACACACAGGGGTAGTCCATACACAATGTCATTGAGCTCCAGCCTGGTGTCAGGAGAGGGGTTAATCAGGACGTAGGACAGGGTGTTTTGGTGATCGTTCTGCTCATCTGAAACAGGAACATCGCCTCAATCAGCAAGACAGAACAGTCACATCTGTATGATAATATACTAGTATTACTATTATACTATATTATAACCAGACATCTGCCTGCCATAGGATCATAAATGACATGCTTACCTTGTAAGTAGCCCAGGTTGACTCTGTTCATGACATCACTGGCTGTCAGATTAGCCACGTCCTCTATAGTCACACATACACAAGAGACGGTCAGAAGCAGACATGGGAAAGGAAAGACAGAGCAATGGGCTTCAACAAGTGATCTCAAAAGTGAAAAGATACAGGCCCAGTAGCTGTTAGCCGTTGTACTCTGCCCAATGAGCGAAATAAGATTTTACACCCAACATGTATCCATCCTCACCATATCCAGAGGTGGGGAGGCCCAGATGCTTCATGCGATTGCGGACCAGTTCAGACAGCTCCTCCCTTTCAGAGCGCCGGTAGAGGTTGAGGCGCTGCTGAGCCACGCGCTGGGCATGGTCCTTGCTTAAGTCCCGGCTCACTGGCTGCCACCTTGCATTCCTCTTGCTTAGACGACGTGCCCACTGCAAGCTCTTCTTCCTCAGCAGTGGCCGATCTGATTGGTCATTGCTCCGAGACTCCTCGCCCTTATCCTTGGTGTCCTCACAGTCGTCCACACTGACTGACACCTGAGACTAAAGGGAGGGGAGACTTTATATGACAAGAGTCTACTGTAAACCCCAGAGTGCAGGCTCCTTTGTAAAGCTACTGGGGATGGGTATTTTACCCAACAAGACTTGTATCCACCCTGACCTCTCACCTCGGAAGTGGAGAAAATGTGGGATTCTGTCCGGTATATCCCAATAGGAATTTCCGCACTAGAGGAGCAGAGCTTCTGGAACAGTCTGCCGTAAGTCCTGATCCACAGATCTTCCTCAGGTTACTTTCATCTGGAAGAATAGAGACACAGGGTACAGGCAGGCGTTAGAGACATCCAAGAAATACATGACTGGTGTGGAGAGCCGGTGCTACAGTACGCCACTGCTTCAGATCATTGCTTCCTTTCTCACACTCACAGCACAGAGGTATCCTGATCCCGGAGTCGTGTCCAGTCCCAGCAACAGCCTGGCGATGAGGATCATGTAATCCTTCACAAAAGACTGACATGGAAACACAGCACGCGTGAGATTATATTACGATACAATCCAAGGCTATCGTTTGTTGTAAACTAAAAAAACATAAAGAGCATGAAGACATTTTAGTGAGGTTTCTGAACACAAGGGGGCACTTTTGCTACACGATGCCAACCCTGCTCCGTCTCTTCAGGTGATATTATTGCTCTGCTGTTGCATGACGCACGCAGCCCATACACTTGGCATTGAAAAGAGCTATGTGAGGCTAAGTGCTCAGCTGTAAGGAGGCTACCAACCTGGTAGAGCAAAGTGTCCAGCATGCTGATACTGAATACTCTGCCCGCAGCGAAGGGTAGGCGGAACATGAAGGCTAGATTAGAGCCTTTATCACGCTCTTTCTATGGGAGGAAAACCAGAAAGCACAGCAATGGTCACGCAGGTTCAAATAGACGACAGTAAATAACGACAGTAAGAGGGAAAGGATTATTCTGTCAGCATTCTGTCAGCTTGTCATGTTGGGTATCAGAAGAGTACACAAAGCACTACCGTCTTCCACATCCTCTCCTCTGTCACTGTTTGTTCTATAATTTATGATCAGCCCTCTTGTCATTCCTTGTCATTTCTCTGGTATTTCCTCACCTTCTCCAGCTTGGAGAGAGCCAGAGAGTAACAGTCCTTAGCTCTGAACTGCATGAACCTCATGTTAGACGGGTGGGTAAGCTCTGTGATGATGCTGAGACTGGGAAACAACCTGGAGTGAGAGGAAAGGAAGTGAATGATAAAGATAAAGCAACAGAGAGACTGAATATCACATCTTTCTCCCGAACTGATATAATCATTTATATATATAATAGAGTCTCAAAGATAGTTCAATTATTTCATGATTATTGCACAGGACATTAGGACATTATTGCAAAAATAAGATTCTTTCGTTACCTGAACATGGTCTGCACATTGACAATAGTTTTTGCATCAGCCATATAGTCCTCCTCAGCACTCATTGTACTCTCTTTATCCACAACAACCAAGTTATCAGCGTAGATAATCCCACACTGCAGCAGGCTGTCCAGACTGAACAACACACACACACACACACACACACGGTGAACAGTAGACAGTTAGTCTGGAACATGTATCAAATGACATCACAGAATAGCAGGAAATCACCCCTAAAAACATTTATTTGATAAGAGAAGTGGATGTGGAATATATATGATAAAATTGTAATGATTTTTTGACCCTTCCACTTCAAAAGACCCAGAGCAGCAGTGGGTTGGGTGAAAGTCTTACTTGTCTATGGTCCCAGCCATATAGTAGACCATAGGGAAACAGCAGATGGCCTCCAGGAAGTGGTTATCCGGTCTACAGGAAACATACATACACACATGTGCAGTAATAAGTCAATAACTAAAAGCTCTATAATGTTCTATATATATTTCTTATTGTAAGTGCTGTCAAGTCAAAATCACCACACTTCCCTGCTAGGCACACTGTGAATCCACTGAAAACGTGTTTTAGAAACTACTTTACACTTGCTTGCTACTGTGCAACCTCTATCTAACCTCAGCTCCCCATTGTGTCTGTAGGCTGAGTTGATGATGCTTAAGGATGCCTGGTGCTCTGAACCCAGTCAAAGAGATTTACTGCAAGTCATCAGCCACCACCACAAAGAGAGCACTTTGCTTCATGCATATCCACATTCCTGCTGAGTAGAGGCCCAAGGCTGCCGTAAGTGCTCGAATTGTGTGTGTGGGTGTGTGTATGTTTATGGTTTTGCGTGTGCGACAGCAAGCGAAAGAGAGGGGGAGCGAGAGAGAGAGAGCGAGAGAGAGAGAGAGAGAGAGAGAGAGAGAGAGAGAGAGAGTTTATTGTTAGGTGCGTATTTCTTTGAGAGACCTGAGTGTGCATGTGGGGGCTGAAAAGGGACAGGGCTGCTGATGAAAGCACGGTGTTCTCCAAAGAAATCTTTTTCTCCATCTTTTCCTCCCTTTGCAGCAATCTATATTATTCAGGTTCAAGGCAAAGCAAGTTGCTATGGTTACTGTCTAGCGATACGGAGCGCAGCACTTTTATTTTCTTTGTCGCTCAAAACACAGCGTCACTGTGAGCAGCAACAATAACCTAACACCGGGATTGACAATGGGGTCCCACCTCCACAACCTTACATGAGAGCACTTAGCAAGAACAATATTTCCCAGTGTGAAACGCTGAAAGAGAGGGTGGAGGAGAAAGAAAGCGACGATGTGTGTGTGGGGGTATTTATACATGCACCTATGGTTGTATACGTTTGTGTGTGTGTGTGTGTGTGTGTGTGTGTGTGTGTGTGTGTGTGTGTGTGTGTGTGTGTGTGTGTGTGTGTGTGTGTGTTTGTAGGGAGCGTTAAGACTAACTCACGGGTTATCCAGAAGCAAGACAATGGGGTTGAGCTCCTTCCTGGGTCTGTAATAGGCTCTGAGAGGCACTACAAAGTTATAGAGACCGTTCCCTGCTGTCTCAGCAGACACGATGATGAGCTTGTTCTTAAAACCATACGCCTTGGCATCTTCAAAACTGTTGTGCCTGCAACCCTGCATACGGAGGGGAGACAAAAAGGCAGACAAAATATCTTTATTTTGATTTGTGGAGTGAAGGAGGCAAGGAGAGGGGGAGGGAATGATGAGGGCAGTAAGTGACTGAGTGAGTTAGTGTGAGAGTGAGTGCCCACCTGGTCCAGCCGTAGGCAGCAAAATGGAGCTTTCTCAGCTAACAGATGGCACAAGGTGGGGGAGCTCCCAATGTAGGGAGAATTAGGGGGATAGCCTTTCACATACCTGGCAACAAACAAAAAAACTCTTAGGACGTAATAAATTACACATTTCTGTATTCATCTTGGAAATAAATGTTTTTCTCGTAATTATTAGATATTTTCTCGTTATGGTGATTAAAGGTTTCCTTAGTCGTGAGTCAGGGGGAAATTTACTTTATAGAATAACACATTATCACATCATTCAGTTAAATTATGTAATTTATCAATAATCTTATTTTTATTTAGTCTCCATAATCTCTTTAGATCTTTAGAGATCTGTTGGTTAAATGATTGTGTTTCTAGTCTGGCTCAGAGGGATGGAAATAGTGCTCTAATATTTGAAATATATCCATTACTACCATTTTGAAGGTAGTTTGTTATGTTGACATTATACCTAACTGTTGTGTCATACCGAGGGCTAAATCAATAGCCCAAATAATTATGGGATTCTGGACTGAAAACACTGATTATTAGCTTATGGTGACTAGCTATGTCATAGTGATTGATTTACAACAAAATATGTTCTAGCTTAAGTTAAACATGTATAGTAACAGTGTGATGGTTGAATACTAGCCAAATACTAGAAGCAATAATGAAAAGTGATTTTACTTCACCATGCTTGCAGTAACTTACTGGAATCATTGTGCTTTTATTGAAATCGCTATAATGTAAATTAACAGAACTTTGTATATGTTACCATGGAAATAAGCTCCAGCGCAGCACTTCAACCTCGCTTAAAGATGTCAATCAAAATATTAAGTCTCAAGTGCATGCTGAGTAAGTTGCTCAGCAAAATGTTTGTGAATTGTTTTGGCCTTTTCATTTCATTGGGTCTTTCAAAGAAAAAAATGCTGCATATTGTACAGTTTGCATTCACACACAAACCCAAATTCCTCACTCAGTAGGGGAGTGGCCTTTCTCATCTGAAAAGGCGGTGTCATCTTCTGATTGGTCACTAAGGAGGTCACATGGCAGGATTGAGGAGGAGTCAGCAATCTCCAAAACTGGAGCGATGCTTGGCCGGCGGCTTCCTGTTCCATTGACTGTGGGTGGGACCAGTTTATCACCTGAGCTGTCAGGTGGGCTTGTATTCTGAAGGTCCATGGCAACAGTACCTGCAAAATATATTTACTTGAGTTTCAAATCACGGATAAATAACCATCTCCTCAACCTATCCAAACTCCACAATACACTACTACAAGCGGCCTTTCTCAACAAGAAGAGCAGCTCATCATTTCCTTTCTCACCCATGCTAGCAATGATGCTGTGTACAGGAAGCTGTGAGGTTCCATCAAAGATCCCCCCAGCGGCGCCCCCTTTCCTCTCCTCCTGGTTAAAGATGAAGGCTGAGTTCTCCTCCTTGGTAATGTTGATGTAGTAGCAGGTGTCTGTGGCAGCCATGATGTGGCGTGGGCCAGGGTTCAGCAGGATGCTCTTGTTGTCTTCCCTCTTTATACCGATCAGACATACGCCATACCTGGACACCACAGACTTGTTAGGACATACTAGAGGTAAGTACAATATGTGGAAAGTGACAGAATGTCACATTTGAAGCCATAAAAAACGTAAAGCACTTCAATTAGGATTCCACAGGTCAGAATGCGGTGCTTGTTTGTTTGATACCATGACCACAGGGCCAAAACAAAAACATACTACAGCTACAGCTCCAACTTACTACATACTACAGCAAGTAGTATGTAGTAAGTAAGAGTATGTACCTGGTAATGTAAGTTCTGTGTATTCTTACATAGAAAACACAGTCACGTCTGTATTGCAGCTAAAAAGAAAGCTAAAAAAGCTCTTTAATTGCTGTCATTAGCACATTTGATGTCATTGTTTCATATGAAGACAAATAAACACCTAAAATCGAATGCAGTACATACATAGTACATACATTTTTGACTCTACAAGGCATCCCCAGATCAAACAGACAAGTATCATAATATGTTTGTAGCTATTCCCATAAATGTTGTGGAATGTTTTCGACTTTGTTGTCAGCATCTGAGGAGACGCTTTAGCTTACATGTCAACTCACTTCTTGTGAGCATGAAAGGAGGCATATGTGAAGCTTTTGCCATTATACTCTCCGAAGAACTTGCTGTCACACAGTCGGATGTGGTAGACCTCGTTGCCAGAGCAACAGCCATACATCCTCTGCCACTGTTCTGGAGACTGCTGTCCTTCTCTGAATTAATTCCATGAAAAGACAAACAAACACTGATGAGTAACTTCCATTAATTGGAAAGCAATATAAAAAACTCTCAACCTATCAAAACAAATTTTACCCAGCAAAATCACTACATGCAATCACGATGAACTGAGCACACCCCTACCTTTGACAGTAAAAGTAAACAACATCAAATATTATCGTTCACTATCAAATTGCAAACTGCCCTCCAGACCAAGATCTCTCAAGATCTTCTTGCTTCTCCCATGAAGACAGACATCTTAATGTTGATCCCTCTGTCAGCCAGTCTGCCTGCCTTTGTAATGTCTTCCTCTAATTACTCTTAATGCTCCAGCCCCCTGACTGGGAGTAATGGGCTACGAGAGAGACCCCGAATAACCTCAACGTGGCAAATGAGCTGACGTGGCTAAGTGCACGAGATGACTCACTATTTCAGTCCCTCTGAGTTCCTTACCTCCTTGTAAAATAATGTCAAATTATAAGATGCTCATCCTTAACAACTCTCCAAATCCCTTCTGAAACAATGCTACATTGATGGACCTTGATGAAATGAACTTGCTTAAATTCATCAGCATGCACACACACATACACACAAACTGACATACAAACTGCCCATTGATTGCCCCCTAATGTGGTTTCCCTGTACCATTGTCATCAGCTGTAAAAGGAGACCTGTTTTCATGCTGTGAAAAAGATTTTTCCACTGGAGAGCTTTTCACACTTCTATAAAGGACAAATTCTTCAAAACCCAAAGTTTTTTTTCGGTTCCTCCTGCAGTGTCCAGCAGTGAAGCAAGTCTTTGGTCTTTACTTGGGCTTATTCACATCTCTGTGCCAGTTCTATTCAAGCTATCTATGAATCGGTAGAAATATGAATATCTATTCAGAGAGAAAGACATTTTAACTTTGTGATCCCATTAAAGAAAAATCAAAATGTCTAAGGAAGCCCTGAGGATGTAGAATTACTGACTGTCCACGGGAGGTGTGGACAAGGAGGGTGACCAGGGTGGAGGTGGCAGGGCACACACAGTTGAGCGCCAGCATGGCGTACTTGAACTCCTCCTCACACACAACATGATCTGAAAAGAGCAGGATGAAGAATAACATGAGATTTCGGCAAATATACGTACATACAAGTCGATCAGAGGAGCTGTCCGTGGTTCTGAAACTATCTTCTAATGTGTCACAGTTACACAGACGGGTTATATTAGAGGTGAAAAACAAATAGTAGGTGTGATATGATGTAAATAATACATTTGTATGTAGTAAGTAAGAGTATGTATCTGGGAATGCAAGTTCTGTGTATTCTTACATAGAAAACACAGTCACATCTGTATTGCAGCTAAAAAGAAAGCTTAAAAAGCTCTTTAATTGCTGTCATTAGCACATTTGTCAAATAAACACCAAAAACTAATGCTGTACATACACAGTACATACATTTTTGACTCTACAAGGCGTCGCCAGATCAAACAGACAATATCATAATAGGTTTGTAGCTATTCCCATAAATGTTGTGGAATGTTTTCGACTTTGTTGTCAGCATCTGAGGAGACGCTTTAGCTTACATGTCAACTCACTTCTTGTGAGCATGAAAGGAGGCATATGTGAAGCTTTTGCCATTATACTCTCCGAAGAACTTGCTGTCATACAGTCGGATGTGGTAGACCTCGTTGCCAGAGCAACAGCCATACATCCTCTGCCACTGTTCTGGATATGATATGATGTAAATAAGACATTTCAAAATTGAGAAAAAATTGAGAAAATCTCCACCTGCAAATTTAACGTGGAACTTATTTTCAGGTTTGAGTATCTGGACGTAGAGGGGGCAATTTGGAGCAAAGTCCTTCACTGCCCAAGCTCTCAGGATGGTCTGGTGGTCCTGAAGGGAAAGATCAAAAGATAATGGATTTTCACTCTTCCATCATCAGTCTTCTCTAATGAATTACTAATTATGTCTGTCTTAACAGCTGAATTGCTCTAAAAACCTGAATGAACTGATTATTGATAAACTATTATGATCATCAATTGATTAATTGTTGTTATTCTTACTGCAGCCATGCGGTCCACCTCATTACGACTGCTCAGAATAAAACAGGCTTCTGCATCATCCATTCTGCAGCAGTGAGACACAATTGACAATCATATAATCAAAGACAGGCAAATTAACCAATTACAGGAGAGCAGAAAAACACCCAAACCCAATCACAACTACCCTGTCGGTCAATCAGGAATCAACAGACATGAGATTTGGCCAGTCAGAAGAGATGAGAACAACATTCACTGATCCAAACAGTGCAGTTCAAGCCAAGCCAGACAACAACCCCGCTGCCATGCTCAGTATATGTGCAGTGAGTGTGAGTGGGACTCTGTATTTGCATAGCATGAAAACAATCAGTAGAGTGGAGAAAGCAAAGTGCGTGGGAGGTTTGGAATGATGCCAGAGAAGGGACGTGAGCTCAGCACTCACCCACTCCTCTACTTCTCTTTGCTCTAACAAAGCTGTAGCAAATGTATACAATAAAGTTATGTAGTCTGTTTCCATCAAAACACCCTTGCATTTTATGAGGATTCACACATTCGTCTGTTTTATTTCACACCACATGTTCACAAACAATAAGAATACAA
This sequence comes from Hoplostethus atlanticus, assembly GCA_034670405.1. Taxonomy (NCBI): domain Eukaryota; kingdom Metazoa; phylum Chordata; class Actinopteri; order Trachichthyiformes; family Trachichthyidae; genus Hoplostethus; species Hoplostethus atlanticus. The sequence continues at coordinate 3,054,465 of JAXDDX010000049.1, forward strand.
AATATGAAATAAAGGAGGATTCTTTTGAGCAACTGCACATTTCAGGTCTCGCCATTGGTTCTCAATGGGATTGAGATCAGGACTCATCACTGACCACTCCAGACCAGACCAACGTTTTCTCTTGAATCATTCCTAGGTGCTTTTGGATGTGTGTTTTGAGGACCCATGACCATTCGATTAACCCCCAGTTTTCTGACACTGGACAGTACAGTTCGCTCCAAAATGCCTTCTTCTGATTTCACGATGCCCTTAATACGTTCAGGACATCCAGTACCCGAGCAGCAAAGCAGCCCCGCAGCATTATGGGACCTCCCCCGTATTTGACTGTAGATAGGATGTTCTTTTCTTTAAAAGCTTCATTTCGTCGTCTGTAAACAAAGTGCTGTTCTGCATTGCCAAAGAGCTCTAATTTGATTTCATCAATCGTGGATCTTGGCAAAGATCAATCATTCGGGTCTGTGCTGCTGTAAATCAATAGACCAGTATCCGCAAAGACCGAAAGGTATTTCAATTTCCAACCATCTTGACAAATAACATTCATAGCTCTGATCAACCTTATTACTAGGGAGAGAATGAGAGGGCATCAGGGTGATATTAAGGGATGAGAGGACATCAGCTTTGTCTATATCAATATGCACAGTAATGGTAGCCTCATGGTTTGATGCCATTACCCACAATGCAAAGTGCCAGAATATTAGCATCTAATATAGATTAAGAGGAAGCCACGGAGCAACTATCTTTAGTCCTTTGCACCATTGGGACACACATGATACAATTGATGTGACGAATGGACTCCAGTCTACCCGGTGGTGTCTGAGATTAAGATTTTGATCTTTAATTATAACACTCTAATTAGACCAATCAGTGCCATTTTAAGGATAATTGGATGTTTGTAGCCTGCTTTATGTTTTTTTTGTCATTTAGACCTTGATTATAGCACCCCTATCAGGCCAAACAATGTAATATTTTAAAAACCAGATTACAGTGCCAAGCATAACCCCTCAAGGTTTTGTCAAAGTCAGAGCAGTGGTATCAGAGAAATCATGTTAGTTATCGTGTCCCCATTAGACCAATCAGTAGAATTTTTCAAATGCTGTAACAAAGTGTGAAGTCAGACCGGAGGTGCCTGAGATATTACCTGAGATATCATGTTGACATGGCACAGATGGACACTGATCAATATTTCATTGTGTGGGGGACAAATATTTTTTGGGGTTTTCCCAGCAGAAATCAACTAGTCTTGACTGAAACCACCCCCTCTCATAACTGTGAACAGTCCTCCCTCTCTGAACCCAGTGGTTAAAGGATCTGTCACTTACTTGGCTCTCATCAGGTCCTGGTCTTTGAGAACAGATCCTTGCAGATAGATGACTCTCTGTGACCACAGAGGGATCTGTAGCACTCTCCGCACCTGGAGGTCCATTTCACTGGGGCACAGGATCACCACGTAGTAATCCTTACAGATTACACAACAACCACATCAGCATCTACTATGGACTGCGTAGAGAACCATGCAGCAGATGGGCCTGTCAGTGTCACAACAACTCACCGCTAATGTTACTTTCACTTCACTTTCACCAGTGACTCTCAGTAAATACGGTGTCTAAACCATTCTTACCAGTACCATGTGTGTGCATGTTTGTATACTATACAAAAGTATGCATGTGTGTACTGTGTGTGGTGTGTATAGGTTGTACCTGTAGTCTGGGATGGGCGTAGAATTCATTGAGGAAATCCATGAGCAAGTCTATTTTAAGTGCACTGACACACAGCACTACATGTTTCTCTGTCTGGGCCCGATGGCGGCTGTAGTTCCCTCCCGACTTCTGTCTCTCCATCCACAGGTAGATCAGCTCCTCAAACTAACACACACAACAAGCTGAGTGAAAATGTGAACATTCACTAGAAGCCTAGTAAGAGCTTAGTAAGCGATGATGACGTTCACAAATGAACAAACGTTGTGTATTATGAATTTGTCACAACACTGGTATAAAACTCTGCTTCGGACACAGAATCTTTGCCCGGCAACACATTTATTTCCATATCTCCCTACCTGGAGAGGCAGCACCACCAGAGCGACGCAAATCATGATGACTACCAGCAGCTGGGAGGGCCATATGCGGGGAGTGACGTCTCCAAAGCCCACAGTGGAGAAGGTGACGATACAGAAGTAGAAGGAATTGAAGAGGGAGAGGTTTTTCCCTGCTCGCTCCAGGTGCTGGATTCCACATGTGCTGTAGTTCAGGTGAGGCAAAGCACACGTACAGACAAACGCAGAACCACAATCAGAACATCTCCATTTACCAAGTATTTACCCCTTATTAGGAATTTGTCATTCAGTCAGCTTAATTGATAACGCTTGAATCGAATCGAATGGCTTCATTTCCACTGAAAGTTGACTTTACAAAGAGCTAAATCCTTGAGGGTGTAAAAGTATCCAGGGTTTGAAGCCTCACCCAGTGAAGACGAGGCAGAGCAAGGTGCAGATCAGAATAAGGACCTGGTTGAACATGGCTGAGTTGGTCCTCTGGATGGCTCTGTGGACATCGTTCTACGCAATAAGAAACAACCCACTGTTACATCTGAAGCTAAAAAAAAAACCTGGTAAATATACTCATAGTAAATGAGGAATACAAACTTGGGTTTATGTTTTTTCTCATCATAAATGTCAATAAAATGTCAAATGCTTCGACTCACTATCATGTTCTCCAAAGCACACTTGGCCAGCCAACAGTTGAGAAACACAGGAATGAAGATGTTCCTTATTGGGGGCCAGAAGATCTGAGGAGAATGTGAGCTAATAATTAATAAATAAATAAAGATTATTGTTTTAGGGCATCGTTGCCTTAGAGAGAGACAGGAAAGATGTGTGACAAAGGTCGCAGGTCAGATTTGGACCCATGATGTTCTAGTTACATGGTGTACCTCTTAGACCACTGAGCCACTATAGGTCTACGTTGGATGGCAATCATTCATACCACAGCCACATGTGTATATACTTAGAATGAAAAGTGTTGCGTTGTTATTTTTCCCACTTGAGGGATTTATATTAAGGTCAAATTGGCCAACAAACATTATCCACAAAACGAGTTGGTACGCCTTTGAATAGGACGAGCCACCAAAAAACGGACATTGTGTGCGCCCCGACAAAAATGCCAATTGTGTCCGATGTCAGTATAATAGAGCCCCTGAACATTATTACCTGCTCTTATGGCACTAAAACCCCCAAACCTATTGCAGTGCAGACATAAAGTCTCTAGTCTCTAGGTTTGTCAAATGAATCAGCAGCGGTCGGGAGTGCATAGTTTGCTTTCTCTGGGTTTCTGTACTCAACTCAACACTCCTTTCCTTGTAGGCTACCACACACTGAGAGTACAAGAGATAGAGTGCTGACATTTTTTTGTTATTTACTTCTTGTTTGAGCCCAATGCTTCTAAGTGGATAAGAAAATATGGTTTCCCAATCTGGGACAGGAGAGAGGCAGCGAGCGAACAAGATTGTTGTACCGTGATGATGAACGGAACTGTGTTGATCATCTCCAGGAGAAAGGACACCTGGAATATCTGCTCCCATATGTTCCCCTGGGATTAAGGACGCACGCACACACACACACACACACACACACACACACACACACACACACACACACACACACACACACATAGTTAGCAGACAAATACAAAGCCTGAGTCCCCACAGAGATCCAGCTCTAAAATGTCCAATACAGCCTTTCACTTTTCACATCCTTCAACTCAACCAGATGCTGTAATTACCCTCGTATCTACATCCTTAATGTATCTGTGACAAATGACTTGAGCTAATTATGCCACTTATGGATTCAATCTCACAGACTGAAAGTGACTAATTGTAAAGAATGAATTAATGTGCTTGAGAGCTGTGTGTGTGTGTGTGTGTGTGTGTGTGTGTGTGTGAGAGAGAGTGTGAGTGAGTGGGTGGGTGCCTCACCTTGTAGCTCAGATACATCAATAGCATAGCCTCCAGGAAACTGATGATGGCCACAATCACCTGAGCAAATAAAAACAGGAGATACAGAATTTCATACAATAATAACAAAGAAAAACTGAAGAGTGACTCATGACTTTGCTATGTCTGTTTTCATATTCATTTTTATGTTGTTTTCTCAAGGTGAAATATTTGATTTCATTTCATTTAAACCACACAATTTCAGTGTGTTTTAAATGCAGTTCTTAGCGTTTATATTGTTTTATTTGAATTAATTTTCTTTTTTCTGTGGTGACTCACCTGTATGGCCCAGACTGGAACCTTCCTATCCACCCAGAAGATCAGCTCCCTGGCAGAGAGAGCACACAACAGCACTCTCAGACACTCAGCAACGTCACCGTGTAGCTACAGCTGATAAAAAAAAGCTAGGCGGTAAACATCTTCTACATCAACGAGGGAATTAATTATCAGTTTAAATCCCATCGGCTAAATCAAGTCCTCAAAATAAGGTTTTAAGTCGAACACGGCAGACAGTTATCACATAAAAAGTGCAGTCTTAATAGATAAGACAATACCCAACATCTCATCCCAGGTCTAGTAATAAGTGGTGGGAAGAAATTTGGAAAGACATCTTACAAGGTGCAATCACAAACACAGAACACTGCTCTTACTAGATGCTAAGCAATCATTTCTCAAGTACTCTACTCATATTTCCTCTGTTGTGTTAACAGACATCACACCTTCTCCTCACCAGTTTATCTCGCTGCCCTGCACTGATCCGTTCCACTGGCAGTCGACACTGCAAAGGGAGGAGACAAGGTGAAACACGGTGACCATGGTCGGGAAAAGTGAATGCACGTGATGAGAGAGCAGGTGTAGTGAAAATGTTAATATCTCAGTCTAAACTATGGAAAGATAATGAAGTCCATCCTTTTTGTCGCCACGGTATGAACTCATCGATACCTACTGAGGTGCTTTCAGCAAAGGCTTTTCATCAGAATTCAGACCTCAGCGTGAACAAACCATTTGTTGGTGCCGCCGGGCCCGGACGGCTGTGAGCTGAGGCCGGCGCTGACTCCCTGGCCGGGGTTGTCTGTCATCACTCGGATGATGTACAGCAGACAGGTCAGCAGCTTCAGGGAGAAGTTGAACACGCGGATCCTCAGGCCTGAAGGAGAGAGGAGGTCCAATTTTCATCTTAGGGTTTGAGCATCAGTAAAGCAGCGCAGCAAACATGCACAATTGGAACTTCTACACTGGCTACATCTGAGTGCATGTGTGTGTAAATGTATTTGCAGTACAGTGATATTTCCCTTAAAATGTATGGCTCGGGTACAAAAAGATGAAGCCTCCCGGCAACCTTGTGGTAATTATGTCTTTCACTATGGCAAGAGCTTCTATTGCTTTTATCGAGTGGTTCTATTGACCCTGTAGATAAATTGCAAGAGACAATTTAGACACACGAGAGAACAGCCTACGCCATCCACTTACTTGATCTCTGGTTTTTGATGAAGAAAAGCTTCAGGCGCTCCTTGAAGGTGTTTTCATTCACATAAAACTCTACCTGCACCCTAACAAGGGAGAGAGGGTGATTCACATAAAAATGAGCAACATAAACAGACATATACACATTTAAACTCTTAGAGGCATGCAGCTGTTTTTACAAACACTCTTAGAGACACCAAATTTGACACAGCATAAATTTTCATAATGTTGTTTTTCTAATCATCTGCCTAATGGGAGCGAGCCAATCATCTCTCTCTGAATCTCTTTCCCATTACATTTAACACATGCAACAAAATTAACAAGGGTGGCTTGGGGCTCTGAAACAGCTACAATTCCACACATTACAAGGGCTTCACATGGTAGTAGCGTATTATTACATTACAGTCACTTAGCAGACGCTTTTATCCAAAGCGACTTACAAAGGTGATAGGTGACACTATGTGGGGATCGAGTGTGTGTGTGTGTGTGTGTGTGTGTGTGTGTGTGTGTGTGTGTGTGTGTGTGTTGTTATGTTTGCAAGATCCAGACTGAATGGCTGAATAATGTGATTGCAGTATGAACTGATGACTGATATGTATGCTTTCTGTGAAATAAAAAAATAGAAAAGAGATACTTATGTGAGGAAATGACCCTCTTTCAATATGATGAAAGTTTTTAATTTGCTGGCTAAGGACCCCTCACAGCACATAACACCATGTTTTAAGTTTCAATTTATAGATATATTGTGCAACCCTAGTATGTGTGTAGGGTGAGTGTGTGTGAAGGAGTGAGACCCAGAGAGAGAAAGAGAGAGAGAGAGAGAGAGAGAGAGAGAGAAAGCGAGAGAGAATATGAATAAAATATTTTCCTTCCATCATTCCATCAACCAATCACAATTGTTCTGGAGGCTGGAGGGAACTTGGAGAACCTCACAGAACCGCACCTTAGGTAGCTTGGCAACATCCCTTTATAAGGAAAGTCTGCACACTGACATCACATTAGTGCGTCTGCTCAATGGTATGATTTCAAGATAGAGTGAGGACAGAGGGAGAGAGAGAGAGCGTTAAAGTGATGGGCATGAGAGTTTTGCTGCTTCCATCTATGGCAGTGATCTCAAGTTTTGGCTGGTGGCCGACAGGGGCACAGTGGGAGAGAGGAGCAGTGTTGGTAGTTCCACATAAACATATCCAGCAGGTTGCATTGCAGCAGCTATTTCAGGCCTGCGTGACGGTAACGTTACACCGACTGGAACAAATACTTCAGATATGTCAGGGAGAGAGAAAGCCTGCTCTGGGCTCTGGAGACCGCAGCAGGGCAGAGGTGGGTTTGGGAGGTAAACGCCTCATTACAATTGTTTTTCACATTGTAGCTAGCTGGCACATTGGAGGGCCCTACACTCTCTCTCTCACACACACACAATTACCCTTGATCACCTCCTACAGAGCCCATAATTATTAGCTGAAGTGGTCTGATATTAGTCATTCTGTAATGTCACATCAGATCAGGTGCAAGAGACACAAGGCTCTGAGACAGTAGGGTCCTTCAAACGACTAATTATGGCAGATGCAGCAAGAGCAACAAGGTCAAACACTTTCAGATCAAATTCAAGGCATAGTCTTCATCAAGAAGGCTACTCAAAGAGAAGCATGGCATGTGGCGTAGACTATGAAAGAATCAGTTATTTTGAGAAAGTAGTTGGACTGTACTAGATCAATGAGAGTATCTACAGCAGGTATTTCCACATGCAGCCTAAATCTACCGTGGTCCATCTCGACACATGATGTACAGGTCCTTCTATAAACATTTATGAAAGATCCGACCATTTTTGCGCGCGTTTATCAACTTGATCAGAGCGCACACTGTTAGGCTCCTCCACCGTTAGTCTGCAAATAAACTGCTTTAAAAAAAATTATACAAAATCAATAAATCCATCACTGATATATGCTAGTAGTTGCTTTTTTATGTCGTAGATAAAACAAAAAAGATTGCACTCAATGGTGCCCAACGCATTTCCATGCCATCCCCCCTTCCCCCAGCAGCGCATCCAGAGAAACCTCCGTTGACGGAGAAACCTTTCTAATGTGTCGGCGTGCGCTCCAGAGGTGGCCCTACCTCTGCCCAGCATCACTACCAAAAGAGTCCAACGTCCAAGTGGCCAAGGACGGATTCACCCAGGCTGGGAAGATGATCTGCGGATCCATAACACCTGTAGCTGCTGGGCTTTCTGAAACGATATGCGACGTGCAGCCACTGTAGTGCTGTAAGCGCCTTGGCTAATGCGCCTCCACGCAGCTCTACAACACTACAGCACTAACAACTGTCTTTGTCTGTGGCGAGATTAATTACTTTTTGAGACTTTCGGGGGGGGAAAAAACACTTCTTTTTTTTAAGACAACTTATGAAAGTGAATGAAGTCACGCTGGTGCTCTCTGTTTACTGCTGTCGGCTACTGTAAGGTAGAGAGCTATAGATGGGGAGATATGAGATAAATATAGAGATGAGATATTAATAATTTGTTTATGGGAATAAAGTGCTTATGGGAACATGATTTTGAGATATAGGCATAAACACATACAAATGCAAACTCGCTCTCTGTCTCTGTCTCTCTCTAGTTCATGGGCCTGTTGCCACAGCAACACTGCTATGACAAGAATAACCCAAATGGATGCATAGTGCTGTCAAGCTGGCCAGCAGCACTGGTGCTCCTGACAATCGCATTTACTGAGGCATAGGAAGGGTCAGTTGAATCACATACATTTAATACTCAAGTCTCCCACTTCCACACTTAGATAAAATCCTTAAACCACCCTAGACACACAATAGTTGCCAAACAAAACAAAAAAATGAAACATATAATATTTGTTTTTTTTGCAAGCGACATGTCAGGTGCACAGATTCAGGTGGTGTACTTTATGAGGAGCATTCATCTACTCTATCTAGTCTCAATTTAAAAAAAGAAGCATTTAACAGTTTGCAGCAGGTCAGTTGTGCATCTGAGGTCTGAGTCAAATTTGTCACCTGAACCTCTCATGACTGATAGCCTACGAGGCACAAGAGCATGGTCTCTCTGTATCTCTCTCTACCTCTTGCTGCTCTACTGTGTATGTGTTCATGTTGAGAGGAAGCAAGAGGGGGAGAGAATGTCTATGTTGTGTTTGTGTTGTTAGTTGTGGTTTTGGCTAACTAAGTGAGAGACGACAGACAGAAAGAAAACAGAGCTAGGGAGAGAGAGAGAGTTGTTTTGCCTTGGGATTTGTGGAGAAAATGTATATAAAGAAATAATGTGAGGAACTGCTCTCTTTTTCTCTCTTGTGTTCTCGGCTGTGACCCCCCCTATCCCTCTTATCTTCTTCTCTTGTCTACATTTGAAGCGTTTGAAGTAATAATTCATAGCTGACCTCCTCCATGAGTCAGTACTTTTGAGGATACCGGAAGAGCCCATTAGACTTATATCCCTCGCCCACACTGCCACAAGCTCTGCCAGTTAGTCTGTATTGCTAATTTCAGTGCATGAAGAATTAGTTGAGGTGGAAGCAACAGTAAAGGAATTTGACACGGAAAAGATGAAACAGAGAATGAAATAACAGAAAGGCCTGAGAGATGAAAGAGGAATACAGGTGGTGCAAAAAAGAAAGAAAGCACAAATGGGCAGGTGGGCAGAAGAGAAAGAAAGGTGAGTTGTTCTCTGCAGGTCTGAAGTTCAGATAAGTGTGAGTGTGTGTGTGTGTGTATGTGTGTGTGTGTGTGTGTGTGTGTGTGTGTGTGTGTGTGTGTGTGTGTGTGTGTGTGTGTGTATTTCTGTTTATGCATGCCTGCCTTTGTGGAGATCCACTGTGGCAGAATGATAGATGAGGATGATCCCTTGGCAGATGTAACCAGTGACATTTGTGAGTTGACAGGCAGCTGGCGCACTCAGGCCTGGAGACTGAACATTTAATAACTAACCTGAAGCAGCAGTCATCTCAAACCCCACTATCTACCGAGAGCAGCAAGTAGCTTCGTATACAGGGGAGAACAGAAAAATTAATGTAACTGTCTAAATAAAGACCTGGAAATCTAGGCAGTATTGTCAGTGAGAAAACAATAATTGTCACAAGGGCATCTGAAAAAGTTCACCTTTGACTAATAGCACTGGCAGAGCTAGTGCTAGGTATGTCAAACGTTAGAAACAACATTTCAATTTCAAAGCAAATGTGTGTTGGCACTGCAGTCAAACCTAAAAATAGATTTCATCATCGTTCTCATGAGGTCCATCTAGCAGAACGTATTCAATAAATATCTAAGAAAAGCAAATGTGAATGTGGTTCTCATTGCTAGATTAGTGATGTCAGTGCTCTTCAAAACTACTGCAATAACAGAAAAAGTGATTTTTGCAGTTGTTTTTCGCCTCTTTAGTTGTATTTCAGAAGCAGAACTATCTAAATCCCTTTTGCAGAAGAATCTCAAGATGGGAAAAAAAGATCTCAACCAATCAACCGAGCAGCGCAGGCCCCAGAGGCAGCAGAGTAAACAAAACTGAGGAGAAAGCAAACCGCTAGTGCATGGATGAGGACAGGTAGATAATGGAGGGTCTGATAGTGATGTCCTAATTTTAGATTCTCATTGTGAATTAGGAGGCACTTTGGCTGATGAAAATCCTACTCCAAAGCCAAATGAGGGAGTTACAAGCTTTACACACACACACACACACACACACACACACACACACACACACACACACACGCACGCACACACACACGCGCAAACCTTCAATATCTCCCCGAAACAGAGTGTTGAAGTAATCTCCCTCTTGTTCAGCACCATGGATAGCACCACTATCTCTGCCGTTCAAAGCACCAACATCACACACACAGCTCTACATATGGACTAGATAAGACTTCAAAGCCGAACTTTTTGTTTAGTTTATGTCCCCAGAATGTACAGTCATCATCATTGAGTGTTTCCTCATGTTTTTCAAGGTCTCCAACAGTTTCAGTACATCTTCAGTTTTTCTTCATGTCCTGTGCTGCTGCCTACCTGTCGTCGTTCTGGAAGTTCTGGTCCCCCAGCAGGAAGTCTCTGAAGCGGAAGCGGGGCGGCAGGGGAGGCACCTCACTCTCTAGCTGCTCCATCTTAAGGGCGGAGATGTCCAAGATGACCCCACTGCTGTTACTGTTGGTCTGGGGGGGTGCCGGAGAGGAGCTGGAGGACGGAAAAACAAAGGAAGAGGAAGGGAAATTAATGGAAAAGAAGAGGAGGGGTAGGGAGGGAGTTGGGGGAATGGGGAAAGGTTGAGCAGAAGAGAGAAGACAAGATATGAGGAGCAACATAGGGAGAGGCGAAGAACAGAGAGGGAGCAGGGAAGGGAAATATGGGATAGAGGAATGGCGGTTGTCGACAGAGGAAGGAAGGCAGATAGGTAGGGAGGAGTTAGGGAAAGTAGGAAAACAACAGTAGTTTGTTTACATACTGATATACACTGAGTGGACAAAACAGTAGGGTGACCTGCTCTTTCCATGAAATATAGGCTGACCAGGTGAAAGCTTATTGATTTCACCTATTAAATCCACTTGGAGATGGAGATGAAAGTGAGGAGACAGTTAAAGAGTTTTTAGTCCTCTTGACAATAATGGACATGGGGTGCAACTCAACAGTAGGAAGGTGGCACTAATATTTTGTAATGTGGTTCAGCCTCGTATTTCCACAGAGGTGATATATACTCAGTATTGGGTACTACTAATGTCATTAGCCTCCGTAAAGCTAATAGATACTGCGCTGTCTGGTTGTAGCTTGTTCTGTAACATGATCTACTCAAACAACATGTTCAAACAACAGCTCGGAGACAATGAAAAAGTAGAACCACTCCCAACATGAGTCCATCTGAGAAGTCATGCATGCAATCAACATGGATAACAAGCAGCAGCAACAGAAATTTACATGCACACCCATGAGCATTAGGTGTTTGACAAGGTAGGTGGATAAGTGCAGATTATGAAGGAAGATTTAGTGGTGTTATTTTTCTACAGTGGAAGATTAATCATCAGCAGAGATCAGCGGCGTCTGGCAAACCTGACTCTTACAGCTTGTGATTTAGAAGCACTTGCCAATAAAATGAATGACATTAACAGCAGCAACACCTGTTTTTTTAAGACGTATATTGGTACTTCTGATACAGAAAGCAATGTTTTTTTATTTATTGTAAACTGTAAGATGGTGCTTCCATGTCAGAAAAGACAAGTTTAACCCAGATTTACAGTCAAAGCCCCCCAGTGTAGCTTTCAGCACATGCCATCATTCAGCTTGAGGTGGACTTTGCCGACATTCACAGATCCAGGATTCAGATTATTCTATCCTCATAATAAACCATAATCAATGGAAACTATAAGTGAAAAAACATCTGACCCTGTATTAGCTGAAAGGGGCAATCTCTACTGTCATGTTGTTCTGAATGTCCGCAGATGTGGAGTCACTTCTACATCCACGCCGTATCCAGTCATGTCTAGAGAGCTCCTTGAGTAACATGCAAAAGGGGGGGATGCAGTATTGGGAGATGTTACCTGTGGCCCCGGGAGGAGAGGGTGTGTGAAGACGAACCAATGTCTGTCTCTTGAAGGAACGAGAGGAATCAAAAACCCCCAGGGTTGAGTGATTGGATTGATTTAACAGTATATATACAGTATATATAACAGTATAACATTGTCATCTGACTTACACTAAAGGTCCACAAACTGCACTAACATCAGAGTATGCTGCAAAGTGATGTTAGCATCGGGGATGAGTATTCCTGTGAGTTGAGAGACTTTGATTAAAGATTTGATTAAACCAGTGCTTTAACATCAGCACATGATGCACTTCCCACTTCCTTTTAGGAGAATGCATCCTTTTTTAAATTCTTACTCGTCCCAGAGTCATTTTGAGGCCATTCTAATAAGATGGGTAGTTACCTCTAATCGCCTGTTCAGAAGTAGCTCAGAGCCTACAGTATATGTGTTGTGAGCCAGCACTGGCTAGCTGCCCGGTTGTCCAATTCAGTGGTCTTGAGGACAACACAACGTAAATGAAATGATGAATACGGCAGTCAAGATGCTTGATTGATGTTTGGCTTTGTCTTGTGTGGATTGACACTAATTATTGTCTGAACATTTGTGCTTCTGTTTCCAGTCGCTAGTTTGCTAGTTAAGAGCTGATTCTGAACTTTATAAAACTACTGATAGAGAAGAGAAAACCAAGGAAACAGAGGGAGATCACGTCGTCAGAGAAATAGAGATTATAGAAACCTACAATCTCCTCTCTATATCTTTCATCCTTTGTACATGCTGTATTTTGTGCTTGTCAAACTTGCTAAATAATAGATGAAGGGGATATTTCCCATGTGCTTTCTGGACAATTACCATCCACCAAAACAAAACATGTCCCAGAGGCAACCTGCGCCACACAGAACCCATAAAACACGATGGAGCTTACAGGTCATTTGGAGCACACAATTCAACCGAAACCATGCTGGATGACGGCTTTTCTTGTATGGGTAATTTGTTACACTGTAATAATCCTCTGTGGACATCAGCATAGTTTAATCCTGAGAGAGAGAGACAGAGAGCAAGCCAATAAACATCTGAACACACATCAGTGTGGAAGACGGCTGAGGTTAAAAGTGATGTTAATTTTGAGTTGATCATACACACTCAGACTGCACTACGACACATTTCATAAACTATTCACCATTCTATCCACCATTTACTCAACAAATCAAAATCAGCTGCATATCATATGTATGATGATGACGTCCATGATGCAAACTTATTACCTCTGTTTAGAAATATGAACAAAGTGTAAACAAGCCAATTCATATACAATAAAGCAATACAATGATCAACCAATATCCACACAAGACAGGGACACCTAAAGTTACTTGTTTGTATTTTGTTTTCTCCTACCGTGGTTTGTGGTCGTTCGCGGTCCCATCATCGTACACGAATGATTGGTTAACATAACATTCACTGCACATTTTGGCCGGAGATCCGGTGGTGTCGTCGGAATGAAGAGCTACGGTGGTCGGTGTGAAGTCCCCCTCGGCTAATTCGTCTTCCTGGGTTAATTGCATCGGAGGATGGTCCGCCAAGGAGTGGACTCCCAGAGAAAACCGCACTCTTTTAAAAGAAGATGTGCGCCGCCTCACCTATTCAGGTGCATCTTCCGCAGAGATACCCAGGTAGCTACGAGGACAGCGGCAACTGGCTGATCAACTTTCGAAGTGGAGGAATGCGAAGACGCAAACGCTCACAATCTATTAAGTGTTTGAAGTAAACAAAGTCACTACGTCTGAAGAAAAGGTGTTCAGTACTGAACACAACAGCTGTGACAGCTTTCCTTGCTGAGGTAGACGGGGTACACCTAATGACATGGATGTTGAATAACCATCCAACTCTTGGTGAAACCAGAGAGATTAGCACCATCTGTTGGAGGCTCTCTCCCGTTTATGGTTCTGCAATGAAATGGGGGATCTGGGGATCTTTATGCCCAAATGTGCACCTTTACAGGAAAGCTCTGCACAAGAATCTCATCTCTTTTCAGCCTGATGTCCAGTATGCAACACATTATGAAAAGCATCATATAAATTCCTTTAAGATCTTCATGAATCACACAAAACTATGGGACATGTGATAATCAAAGATGTTACAGAGTACATTAACCACAGGAGGAGGATAACCTGTTTTTGGTTTCACCCTTTTTAATTTTGGGTCACAGACTCAAAACAGAGGGTCTGCTGATATTTACTGCAACAAGACCCAATATATGGACATCAGATTCTTCAAATTCAATGTAAAATTATTGTGTGTGCGCGTGTGTGCATGTGTGAAGGAAGGATCATTTTGTTGTGACATAGTTTTAGATGCATAACGTTTATTAATGAAATGAGTGAAAGTTCAAATGCATTTACATGCAAAAGCATGTAATAACTGTCTCGTTTGTAGAGGTTAGGACTTTTAAGACTAAGGTCAAAAGCTGAGTGGCTTTTATTAATAGACCACTGAGGGAGGCAGAACCAAATTGGTGCCCTCTAGTGGAGATGATAAAGAATACCAGTTGAAGCTCAAATTCAGTCATGATCATCAGAGGAGCCAACTTTTTCTAAAATTATAGAGAATAATTTTACAAACAGCATTAAAGATCATTTAATACCACCAATAAATCAGTCTTCTCACTAAACAAGCAGCATAGTTTCTAGTGCATCCCCCTATTAAAGTAGGGGGCTATTATCTGAAGTCTTCAGCCAAATACATGCATCAGCCACGGAGCCCCAGAAATAAGATTAATCAAAATTCACGTGTTGTACGTGATGAATACCAATGTATAAATACGTGGTTTCAAACGTTTTCTATATTGAGCAACAATGTCACCAAGTGGGCATTTTAAGCATTGCAAGTGCAAGTAAAAACACAAGTAGTTCTATGCAACACTGGGGCAGACTGTCAGGTGTGTATACCAGGTGTAATACGCTGCCTGAGAGACTGCTACTATTGTTGAGCAGGAGAGGAGTTGGAGCCTGAGTTTGTTGTGTGAAAGTTATCACATGCAAGAAGAAAAAATGGCTTGAGCTTGTGCATATCCAAATCGCATCAAAAATGACAAAGAAAAAATATGGAGTTAGTTGAGAACTGCCTATTAAAAATGATGGGTTTAAAAAATAATAATAATAATTTTAAATTTACCCACTCAAACAACCTCAAATTTGAACAATGTATTTATTAAACATATTTGCTCAGTGGAGGACCGGCAACGTGGCTTCAGCCTGTGCCATGGTTCTTTTGTCCTCAGACTGGGTGCTGACTTTGACACCGTAGCCTTGACCACTGAGTCTGACTTTGACTCTTTCAGTGTTGTGTGAGTGATGTCCACTGAGTTGGGGAGGTCCGAGGTGAGGAAAGGCTGGGCGGTGACCATGGTGGAAGGAGTTGCTCTGGTGTTGCTGAGCAATGATGCAAAAAGGTTCATTTACTGATTCTACAAATTTGTCTCTCAGTAACATTTCGATCACTATCATCAAAAACTAAACCTGAGTATGAAAATATACCCCTGATTGAAGGAATGAGTTAATTCCCTTTCAATTCACGCAAGACAAATATAAGTTGAAACTGTATTTAACATGATAACGACAGACCCATCATTCCCAGTAACTAAATAAATCAGACATAAGGAAAAAAAATTTATGGGAGAGTTTTTGAATTTTGAATCCAGTTTCTGAATTGATTGAAAGGGAACTGACTCCAGCTGTGTGTGTTGCCATAGGTGAACCTACCTGCATCTGTTCTCATCACATGCTAATCAAACCTGCTAATCTTTTTTTCGGGAGCCCTCCATTGTGG
The DNA here is from genome assembly GCA_034670405.1 of Hoplostethus atlanticus. Classification (NCBI taxonomy): domain Eukaryota; kingdom Metazoa; phylum Chordata; class Actinopteri; order Trachichthyiformes; family Trachichthyidae; genus Hoplostethus; species Hoplostethus atlanticus. Next base: position 3,070,256 of record JAXDDX010000049.1, read on the forward strand.
TGCCACACAATGTGCGGCACAGGGACGGTTGTTGTGTGGAGTGAACCACAGCCTCCCCACCGTCAGGGGTCAGGCTCTGACTCTGACAAATCTCAGAGGACGGCTCCACACTGGAAGACAATCAATCAGTGAATCAGTCAACTTCCTCCACCCACATCAACACATAGATACACACAGCATCTTAACACAAAACTGTGTGTGTTGCCGTAGGTGAACCTACCTGCCTCTATGCTAATCATATCCACACTCAACCCTCCTCCTCTTTTTCTCTGGAGCGGTGTTGTCTGAGCTCCTGCTAAGATGAGAAGTTTTGTTTGAATCTCTTGAATCTCAACAATCGGTATAGGGAGATCATGCCATGCCTACCTGTTACCGCTCTCGCCAGATTCAGAATCAACCCTCTTCCTTTTCTTAGAAGTCTGGGCGATGCCATTGTTGGACCCCTCCATTGTGGTGGAGGTGCTGGAGGAGGCCTGCTGGCACAGGGACGGCTGTTGGGTGGAGTGAACCCCACCGTCAGGGTTCAGGATCTGACTCTGACAGATCTCAAAGGACGGCTCCACACTGGAAGACAATCAATCAGTGAATCAGCCAACTTCCTCCATCCACATCAACACATAGATACACACAACGTCTTAACACAGACTTACTGGGAGCTGTGGCAGGCGCAGTCTAAAGTGTGGCTCATGAATGAATGCAGCAAAAGCCCAAAGGGTGTTATTCTTCTGGTGGCATCCAGCTGCAACATCTCTTGGATCAAGTCCACAAAGATTGGCTGGTCATCTAGCTCTGCCATGTCTTCCATCAAGGTTAGGTTTACCTTGAAGTAGAATAAACCAAAAAGGTATATATCGCACATATCTCAAATCACCTTCCTGGATCATGACAATGGAGCTAAAAAAACAGCACCTAGACAAGCCAAGCAAGAGGAATGACACTTCCTTGTGAATATTTTAATTGCAAGTTATCGGTGGGAAATTTCCTTGTTCAAGTCCTAAAAGTTGATTGGTCAAAAAAGACCACCTACCTGTTTAAGGCCATCCAATCTGAATATCCAGTATCGAGTTTCTGCAGATGGGATCCCAAACCCATTTCCATACTCCGCTGGTGTCTAAAAAGAGACAATGTTCTATTTAGCTAATCTATCCTGAATGCAGTGAATGATATAGACTGAAAGACAGACAGACAGACAGACAGACATTCTAGGTTTAAGACCAGCTAGAGCAGAGCAGAGGAGAGGTGGTACCTTGAGTGTCCAGGGATGGTGGGTGGAGCCAGTATTTCTGCTGAAAAACCATTCTGTTTTGAGTCCACAGTCAAGCAGATGGTCTGATGGCTGACCCTGAGTCTCCATTATATACCTTATCTGGAGACATTACACAACATCACACATCAAGACTTGGGCCCCAACAGACGGTGAGTTTTTCCTGTCTCATTCTTAAATAGTCGTATTGTTATCTCACTCAATTGGCAGATTTGTTTTAAGAACACCAAGATTTTATAACTGAACACAAAATTAAAAGACATCTTAAGATAGACTTCTTGCAGTGTCTAAGTGCAACACATACCATGTCATATTCACAGTTGCCGGGATAGATTGGGAAGCAGAGGAATAATTCAATGGCCACCAAACCCAGAGACCACATATCAATGGGCTCTGAGAATGGTAGACCCAACATGATCTCTGGAGATCTGAGAGAAGAGAAACAGGAGTTTTAGTTTTCACAGGTTATGAAAACTAACCAGAGCTCTGCTATGTTGTCATTTGCTCACCTGTACCACAGGCTCTGGATGCATGAACCCAGCACCGCCTCTGAGACGTTGAAGGCTAAGCCAAAGTCAATGATCTTGACTGATGGAGGTCGCTGGAGACGGTTCACCACCATTATATTCTCAGGCTTGAGATCTGCATAGATGATGCCTATGCTCTTCAGGTGGTGTAGAGCTGTGGCCATCTGAAGTCATGAAGACACATTCATTTCATCAGAAAGTCAACAATCTTTATTTTAGAACAGTTGATAGCCATTGTAGTTTTCCCCCTTCATCCATTTAGTTTGCATTAATACTGACTTTTCCAAATATTCATCTTGGGGATGTGTATTCCTACCAGGTGTCTGGATGAAATGTTTGACATTGAGTTGGTAAATGTAGTAACTTTTACTGCTACACACATAAACGTGTATATTCTCTCAATATGTGTCTATGTTACACACATTTTGAGACAATGGCATTAATTATTGTGTTCATCACTAGAGCGATCAGGCCCTGTGCCCAGCCTTCTGTCTGTACCCAAGACAGTTGCCTTTAAATGCTGCTTGTAAATTCCTACTTCCAGAAGTGCTTTTGGTCGGGAATAAAAACAAAACCCTGACAAGTTTGTCAACTGTTGTTTTAGCTTAGAAATCAAGTGACGCAAATGTACTGTGTGCTTCAGCACAAAATTATGTGGTAAAAATGTGACAGTTTATGTTAATTTATGTTTTCATTCATTCAGTCAAAAAAATTGAATGTTGATCAAAGTGAAATAGTAACAAAAGGTATTACTAAGTATCTCATTGAATGAAAAACAAAGATATACAATATTAAAATACACTGAGAAATCATGGCACTCTGGTATCTCATCACCATCTTATGGGGCTATAGTCATGACACCTACGCTGCCGTTCAGCCCGTTGCACCTGTAGTTTTAGTATGGTGGCTGGAGTGGACACACAGTCTGAGATTTACATCATCCTTTTTGTCCCTTAAATGAAGATTATGTTTGAGACATGTAATTCATATCTCCAGTAACAGCCAGCTTCATAACCTGCCAGATAAAATGAGTGTTTTCCATGCATCACTCAGTTGTTGACACAGCTTACATGCTCTCCGCCCCCTAAATGTCATATCTCGTCCACTCAAAGAAAATACTGAGTTTCCCAGTCGTATTTACCACTTTGTGGGTCGTCCGATATTTTGACAGCACTTGAAAGCAGTATGGGGATGCCATGTATCTGTGGCTGCACATAAACCTTGCTCCATGATACCTCGATGGTAGTTCAAACTGGTAACCTTCTGTCCATAAGTGGTTCTTGACCTTTATGCGACTCTCACCTTTTAGCTGCATGCCCTAAAACTATCCAATGTGGTCATGATTTGGGAGAATCAAAACCTATAAACCTATTTCCTCGTCACTCCAGACTTCAACTTTACAGCTCACATCACCTGGAGGGATGTGGTGAGCATCCAGGGCTTCCCAATGCACACTCATTCTTCCTAGGATCAACCAGACCTTTGTTCTGCAAAAGGCCGTAATGTGAGCCTGATCACCATGACAACATGGTCCAGAGTCACACACAGCCCTGATGGATGGAGAAAACAGTGCTGTGAAAAATGTGTAAAACACATGTGTTGCCAGTCTGTATCCTCTTTAATACAAACATTTTATTTGGTAAACAAAAACATCATCAATACAAAAAAATAAATCAACGTCTGAAGAGTTTGGGAAACTGGGTCATTTTGGTCCAGTCCTGTTTAGTTTGAAAGACACATTAGTGTGTGAACTTTAGTCTGTATAACTTTTAGCATTATTTCAAAATCTGGATTTGAGGCTAACATTTCACATATGGTTGCTTAATTATTGCTTAAGTGCTTGGTAAGGGAGCAGTAACTAACCATGTGTTCACAAGGCTTTGTGAACTCTGTTGCCCGTTAGGGACCTGACCTGGCAGTACGAGTATGTCAGTAGCCACCACCTTCAGCTCTGCAACCAGTGACATGTGTCTCCAGTTGGCTGTATGGACCTGTGTTCGACGTGCCATTAGATTATTTTTTATTTTTATGTTATGCATTTGCTTATTAAACTTTATGTCAAGCAGGGGCGTAACAATTAATCAAGTACTAAGCACATTTTTGAGGTACTAATACCTCTGAAATACTATTTGTATTTTAGGGGACTTTGTTTCTTTGAATCCATTACATTTCAAAGGAAATGTTTTACTTGAGTCCACAACATTTATTCTACATTTGTAGTTACTAATTACTTTGGGGAAAAAGGTTTGCACATATAACATGCCATAGGTTCATGAGGATGAGGAGCAACCTCAGACTGAGCCAGCCAATGCATGACGCAATCAGAGCTAGCTAACGGCAAACCCACTCACTTTACCTAAGTTAACAGGTTAATGTATTGAGCATTGCAAGCTAACCACTGACATTTGAGCCTCATATTTTCATATAGAATGTGTGCTTTTCAAATATACATTTTAGAGTAAATACTATTTTTAATACATTTATTAAATCAATAACTTTCATGACAGCACCAATTCTGTCTCTTTACTTTAGCTTAAGGATATGTGTATTTTTCAATTAACATTTGAATGCCTTAAATCTTTTTGAATCGTTATTTATGTTCATAAAAATGAACGCTGAGATCAATATGTATTACATTATCACAAAAAGTAGTTACTGAAGGTGTGATACTGAAGTATCAATAGCCAATAGTTCTAATACAAATAAGGTAGGCTTGATAGCAAGTAATAATGAGATATGAATAACTGAAAGTGTGTTATTAAATAGTTAAAGGATTATTCTTCACTTTTCTTGAGAAGGCACAAAACATATTAAGTAATGGTGCGGTATCAATAATTAAAAGTTTCATTAATATTAAGACTATAAAGACATTAATGACATCTGACAATCAAAAGACTGGACATCCACTCATCATAGAGGATAAAGAAGATGACAGAAGATGATGGGATATGCCCAAGGAATGTTCTCCCAGAAAAGCTGGATACATTTATTAACGTGTGAAGATAAAGTAATGGAATAATCAAGATTCATTTTTCATTTGTTCCCAAAGGACTAAATTCTGGATGCAGCTGTGTCAGGTACTAAATATGTTGGCAATCAGTATGGTAACAAGTAAACCCATGGTTAGTTACACCTAAGTACTTAACCATCACTTAAGCATTAACTAGAGACCCATAAAGTGCATTTGAGTTTGCTCTGAATCAGTCCGCTCCTTCTGTGCTGACTGTAGCCACTGCGGTAACATAGTATGGTCCTTCTCTGAGGTAGGTCTTCAGATGGAGGTAATGCTGGCTGCCCAATAGGTCTGCTGCTGTCGATGAGCTCATGAGCGGCCCCCACTAGCTCGAACTTGGCATCTTTGGCCTCCTTGGATTTCCCCGCTGAACGGTCCACAATGAACTCCATGAAGCCTGGAGTACTGATCATTAACTTTTGACCCCATGGTTGGGTAGCAATGGCCTGGAAAACACACACAATTATCTATTAATAAGGAAACAAACAAATATTGGCAGTGTAGTATAGTTGATGCAAGACGTAACCACTACTCCTAATATGAAAAACCCTGTCTTCACCTTTTGAACTGGGTCCTTTATAAGTGGCAGATTGGATAAGAGTGTATAATCAACTTTTGTGGTTACATGGTGAGAAGAGGGACGTTTCCAGCCTGGGCTAGGGCGAGTGCTGAAATGATTGTTTGTTACATTATGTTTAAATCTAGTTACGAAGGCCTAATGTCTCTGACACATGGCTTCATGAAGCTATAATACTAGGTAGAAATGTAGGAAATGAGGGCCATAAATGAAGTAATTACTTGAAGAATTGCAATTAATTGAGCTACTAGAAATACCTAACCATGTACAGTGGCGGCTCTTCCATAGGGACGCTAGGGGCGGCGCCCCACTTGATTACATGGAGAAAAAAATAAAAAATAAAAATAATATAATAATATAATAATATATAATAATAATAATAATAATAATAATAATAAATAAATATAAATATATATTTTTTTTTTATCTGAACACACTTCATAGATTGTATTTATAATTCATATAAATGTGTTCTAGTCAATACATGTATGTTGAATAATTGGCTTTGGTTGGTTTGCGGACTTTATTACCGTCTCTGTTGCTCTGGGGCGCCGAGTCGTACGTCCCTCACACACTACATTGACATGCATTGTCACCTAGCGGTTGTTGGAAGGACTGCACTTTAGCTTGAGGTCTATGATAGCATTTGGGGCGCTGGGCAGAACGCCCTGGCCATTCTCATTTAACCCCATTCAAACGAACATTGTAGTCATGGTCAGTAGATGGCACAAGAGAGCACAGAGACGTGATGAGTCATATTTGATTGACTGCGCTCCGGCACTAAAAAAAAATAGCACTACAACTGTAGCAGTTAAAAGACCAAAGCCCCGTTGTTTGTGCACTCGAGTCGGCTACAATGTTACTCTATGATCTCCGTGTCTGTCATGACCCGCCCCACTTAGTCAGCCAATCACCGGCCGCCACTGGTTTGTGCACTCGAGTCGGCTACAATGTTACTCTATGATCTCCGTGTTTGTCATGACCCGCCCCACTTAGTCAGCCAATCACCGGCCGCCACTGTCCGCACACCTAGCCGGAGCCAGCATAGGAATCCCAGAGACGGCAAGACGCGAGGCATGAACCGCGGAGGCTGCACTGATTTCATAATAAAAGCCCAACAACCTAACGAGAAATCACTATCATATCATGTCTATTCAGTTCATAGTGATCTTATAGTACTTTATCACTATAACAATACTATATTATTCCAGTTGTATCCCTCTAAAATACAAAAATACTATAGTTGTTGTTTTTTAATAAGGGTTTGTACAAAGCATCAACACAAAAACCCATTTTTTTTACATTTACTTATAATGGCTAACAAAAGTAATAATTAAAATATGTTAAAGTTTTTTATTTTTTGTATTGCTTCAGTCAAAAGCCACAAAAGGCATGAAACTGAAATAACTTCCCTGAAGTCAAACTTTAGCTCTTCTGCTATGCACTAAAGATTTCAAGAAGTTCTCACTTCAAATCTGACCACCAGTGCTGAAGCAAAGGTTATTTTGCGTCAACATCATATACCCACCACTGAACAGAAAGTTTCAAAGAGTCTAATTCATACTTTCAGAGAGGTTACCTGTCTAGATTCAAGATTCAATTCAAGAAGTTTATTTGTCACATACACACACGAGGTGTGCAGTGAAATGTAAAGTGGCAATGCTCAGCAGAAATGTGCAAAGGGCAAAATAAGGGCAAAAATCACACTATTTACAATAAAAAAACCAACACAATATTTACAATGTCACAGTAAGAGCTCTATATAAAAAACAACACAATATTTACAATAAGAGCACTTTATAAAAATATAGTAAAAAAGGGAAATTGTATGTATGTAATATAATATAAATTATAAATTATGTGTAGTCTTTACCTAAGTGTGTGTGTGCATAAGAGGGGCAGTGTGTGTGTCTTGGTGGGGGCCCTGGTGAGGTCAGAGTTCACAGTCCTGATGGCCTGAGGAAAGAAACTCCGTCTCAGTCTCTCTGTTTTGGCAGCATGACTACGGAGGCGCTTGGCTGACCGCAGCAGCTGAAACAGTCCGTTGTTAGGGTGGTGAGGATCCTTCATGATCCTGCAGGCTCTGGTTCTGCACCTCCTGGTGTACAAGTCCTGCAGGGTGGGGAGTGTAGTTCCAATAGTGCGTTCAGCCGAACGCACTACTCTCTGCAGAGCCTTCCTGTCCTGAGCGGAGCTGTTGCCAAACCAGGCAGTGATGCTTCCTGTCAGGATGCTCTCCACAGCTCCAGAGTAGAAGGACTGAAGGATCCTCCGGGAGACTTTAAATTTCCTCAGTTGCCTGAGGTGGTAAAGGCGCTGCCTTGCCTTTCTCACCAGAGTGTCTGTGTGTGAGGACCATGTCAGATCTTCTGTGATGTGGACTCCCAGGTATTTATACCTGCTCACCCTCTCCACAGTAGTCCCATTAATCCCCAGTGGTGAGTACGTCCTCTGTTGTTGTGCCCTCCTAAAGTCCACAATCAGCTCCTTAGTTTTGGTGACATTCAGGAGGAGGCTGTTGTCCTGGCACCAGAGTGACAGATCAGCAACTTCCTCCAGGTAGGCCTTCTCGTCGTTGTCGGAGATCAGGCCCACCACCACTGTGTCATCCGCAAACTTAATGATGGAGTTGGAGCTGAACCTGGCCACACAGTCATGTGTGTACAGGGAGTACAGTAGGGGGCTGAGGACGCAACCCTAGGGGGGATCCTGTGTTCAGGGTGAGGGGGTTGGAGGTGTGTCTACCCACCCTGACCACCTGGGGCCTGGCGGTCAGGAAGTCCAGGATCCAGGCACACAGGGTGGTGTTCAGTCCCAGCTCAATCAACTTGCCAGCCAGTCTGGTGGGGACTATGGTATTGAAAGCTGAACTATAATCAATAAACAGCAGTCTCACATAGCCCCCCTTCCGGCTGTCCAGATGAGAGAGTGTGGTGTGCAGTACCTGGGAGACAGCATCATCCGTGGATCTGTTGGGACGATAAGCAAACTGCAGCGGGTCCATGGAGCAAGGGAGGAAGGCGCAGATGTAGTCCTTTATCAGCCTCTCGAAGCATTCATGACCACCGAGGTGAGGGCCACCGGTCGGTAGTCATTCAAGCATGCTGGAGAAGCATTCTTGGGCACAGGGACAATAGTGGATCTCTTGAAGCAGGCGGGGACCACAGACTCAGCAAGGGAGATGTTGAATATAGTGGTGAACACTGGAGCTAGCTGATTAGCACAGGTCTTCAGTACTCGCCCAGATATGCCATCCGGACCAGCAGCTTTCCTGGTGTTCACCCTCGTCAGAACCCTCCTCACAATGTGCTCAGTCACAGAGAGTGTGCGTCGGCACTCACAATTGCGGGGGGTCTGCCCTGGTAGTCCGTTATAGTCCGTAGCCCCTGCCATAGGCGTCTGGTGTCGCGCTGCTCCATCTGCGACTCCACTCTGTCCCTATACCTCCTCTTGGCCTCCTTCACCGCCCTTCTCAGTCCATAGGACACTGCCTTGTGCTCGTCCATGTTGCCAGATACAAGACCGGAGTTATAGGCAGCAGTGCGGGCGTTCAAAGCGTCGCGGATGGATCTATCAACCCAACCTCTCATTAAATAAACAGGGGTAAATGACAAATGAGAAGAAGTGAAATAAGAAATGAAAGGTACCTAGGCCTACTTATGAAATTTTACATTTCATCATGCAGAATATCAGATAACAGATTGTGTAGAGAATCCATGAGTCAGTCACAGTTTCCTTTTGTGAATGGTGTGATCCCAAACCAACAGCATTCAGGGTTCATGCTGTCCATCAAGGCGCAACAACACTACCCTATCTCTTGACATTTCCTATTCCTGCTTTGGAAGCTCTTCTACGTGCTGGGGTCTGCTCGGCTGCATTGAGGCCTGTCTACGTGCTGGGGTCTGCTCGGCTGCATTGAGGCCTGTCTACAACCTGGGGTCTGCTCGGCTGCATTGAGGCCTGTCTACAACCTGGGGTCTGCTCGACTGCATTGAGGCCTGTCTACAACCTGGGGTCTGCTCGGCTGCGACCTGGGGTCTGCTCGGCTGCATTGAGGCCTGTCTGCAGCCTGGGGTCTGCTCGGCTCCATTGAGGCCTGTCTACAACCTGGGGCCTGCCTGGCTGCACTGAGGCCTGTTCTACATCCCCGGGGCCTTTTTGGCTGTGTTGGGGCCTGTTTCTGCATCCTGGGGCCCACAGACTGCACTGAGGCCTGTCTACATCCTGGGTCCTTTTTGGCTGCATCGGGGCTTATGCTGTATGAGGATTCCATCTACAACCTTCAAATTTTTCCGGTAAAAGCAAGACACAATGTTGCAAGTTCTATACATCATATCATTTTTGACTAGTATGTCAAGTACATGTGGCCCTGAAAATGGACCAAAGAATTGGGCTATTGACAATTCCACTCTCTCACACACCCTTGGAATTGCACACCCATATATAAAATCAACTTGTGCTTTCTCTTTAATATGGCACAGTCGATTTATGGCTTATTTGCATCCAAATTCTTTTTGTAACATTGCACAGCTCCAGTATCTGCTAGTGCTGTATGACTGTTTTACAGTTCCTACTCATGACTCTCATCTTCATTCTTTGAAAAGCATTGTATCAAAGGAGGACACTTCTTCCAAGAATATGAAGCTGAAGTGTATCGTAATGTTGCTACTGATGTTGGCTGGTAACATACAACCAAACCCAGGTCCTATCGATAGGAAATGTTTGCTCACACCAGATGACTTTCTACATAGGACTGGCTTAGGCTTTTTCCATTTAAATGTACGTAGCCTCATTCCTAAAATGGATACGATCAAGATATGGGCTCAAACAACAGATGCAGACTTTATGGTATTCTCTGAGACTTGGTTGAAGAAAAGCGTTTCTGACAGTGAAATTGCTATGAGTTATTATAATGTGTTTCGCTCAGACAGACAAGGCAAAGGGGGGGGTATAGCTATCTATGTCAAAACCAAATTCCGAGCAACAGTGATAAAATCTGTATCTATACCCAAACAATTTGAACTGCTTGCTTTAGACATTGAGTTTGCTGCAGACAGTCACATTGTGTTGGTTGGCTGCTATAGGCCTCCGTCTGCTGTTAAAGATGCTCTGATGTCACTATCAACCTTACTGTCAGATTTGAAAAATAGAGAAATTATTTTAATTGGTGATTTAAATTGGGATTGGCTGTCTCCTGCTGCTGATGATGTAAAGAATTACTGTGATTCTGTAAACTTAATACAAATCTTAAATGAACCTACCCGGCCCAATCCTAAAAATCCTAAAAAATCAACTCTGATTGATCTCATATTGACAAATGCTCCTCATAAGTTTTCTGAAATTGGAATATTTCCAAATGATGTTAGTGATCATTGTGCCGTGGTTGGGGTACGAAACTGCAAATTACAGAAGGTAAAGCCACGTTTTATTACTAAACGAGATTATAAGAAGTTTGATGAGCAAGGATTTTTGTATGACCTTTATCAATGTAATTGGGAAAGAATTTTACTCATCCCTGATATTGAATTAGCTTGGTCCTTCTTTCATAATCAGTTCTTAGCTATTGTAAATAAACATGCCCCATATAGGAGTTACAAAATAAAGGGCCGTGACAATCCATGGTTTTCCCAAAATTTATCTGAGCTCATTCATGAAAGAAATTTGGCATGGGCAAAAGCACAGGAAACAAAGATAGAAAATTACTGGATCACTTATAGATATTTGAGGAACAAATGCACAGTGCAAATTAGAAAAGCAAAGTCTGAATTTTATTTAAATGAAACCACCATAAATCTGAATGACCCCTTTAAATTTTGGAAAGTCATCAAGTCCATGTCAGGCAACCCCTCTAACAATGATCTGCCGAAGCATATAAATGTAAACTCTGAAGTAGTTACAAATAAGAGGGAAATGGTAAACTGGTTTAATCAGCATTTTGTTTCATCTGAAAATTTGTTTAAACCTATTTGTAATTCAGCTACATATGAAAACTTAGATAACGAACAGACACAACCTATAAATGAAACAGCTTGTGTTGGTTCCATGGGAAATCCACGGTCTTTTGATTTTTCAGCTTTTACTAATGGGGAGGTCCTTTCAGCTTTGAAAGGTATAAACATAAAAAAAGCAGCAGGTCCAGATGACATTGATCCATGGTTCTTAAAGCTTTCTGCAGACATTATTGTTGAACCACTGACTTATATATTTAATCTGTCCATTGGTTTAAACACTATTCCTGAGATATGGAAATCTGCTTTGGTCCTTCCCCTGTTAAAAGGAGGGGATCCGTCAAACTTAAATAATTATCGGCCCATTTCCAAATTACCAGTCTTTGCCAAAGTTTTTGAAACACTCACTAGTGACCAACTAAAAGAATTTCTACACAGCCAACGTATCCTGAGTGGGTTCCAATCTGGTTTTAGAAAGAAGCATAGCGCTATAACAGCCACAATGAAAGTTACAAACGACATAATAGAAACACTGGATTCCAAACAGCAATGTGCAGCCTTGTTTATAGACTTGTCCAAAGCTTTCGACACTGTCGATCACCAAATACTGTTAAATAGGTTGTCTGAGATAGGTTTGTCTACAAAGGCTGTTGATTGGTTTAAAAACTATCTTAGTTCTAGGACACAGTGTGTGCACATTGATGACGAAATCTCTGATAAGTTAACTGTAAATACAGGAGTGCCACAAGGTTCAATTTTGGGGCCATTGCTTTTTACCATTTATGTAAATGAGTTATGTGAACATGTTGATGATGCAAAAATCCATTTATATGCGGATGACACCATAATCTATTGCTCTGCGCCCACCATATCTGAGGCTGTATTTAAATTACAAAAAGCATTCAATAGCTTAAACTTGTTCTTAATGTAGATAAAACTAAGTTGATGTTTTTTTCTAAATCCAATATCCAGTGTTCTACTATGCCTCAAATCATTACAATACAAAACAGGGTGATAGAGGTGGTGTCATCTTACAAGTATCTGGGTTTCCATCTTGATGAACAATTGTCTTTTAAACTTCATATTGAACAACTAGCAAAAAAACTTAAACTTAAATTGGGTTTTTACTTTAGAAATAAGGCTTGTTTCAGCTTTCAAGCAAAGAAGCGGCTTGTGGCTGCTACTTTTTTGCCGATATTGGATTATGGTGATATTTTATATATGAATGCCCCAAAATCACATCTTCGTGCTTTGGACACAATATATCATGCTGCTTTACGCTTTGTGACAAACAGCACACCCCTCATACATCACTGTGTACTGTATGAATTGTCAGGTCAGTCATCCCTGGACGTAAGAAGACAGTCACATTGGTATTTGTTTGTATACAAAGCCATCCTGGGACAGCTACCAACTTACTTAAGCACTTTACTTGTTCAACCTAGAGGTGGACATTACAATCTGAGATCAAAAAATGATATCTTATATCATGTCCCAACTGTGAGAACAGAATTTGGGAAACACGCTTTCAGCTATGCTGCTCCACTCTCTTGGAACATTTTACAAAAAGATTTGAAGCTAGATTCCCTTATTAGAATCAACCTTTTTAAAGAACAAATTGGACACCTGCTTGCCATGGAGTGCTCATGTTTTTAATTCTGTCTTTTTCTATTTAAATTTTGAAGACACTTGCTCTATTTTTTTACTGTGTACTCTTACTGTCTTGTTTTTATTTGCGTTTGTTTTTAATGTTCTATATGTGAAATTATTTGTATGCTGCCTTCTTGGCCAGGGCCCACTTGAAAAAGAGATGGAAATCTCAATGTGATTACCCTGGTTAAATAAAGGATAAATAAAAAAAAAATAAAAAAAATAAAAAATAAAAAAATAAAAAAATAAATAAAAAAAATTATTTCACAAAGAAATAATTTTTTTTTGTCTAGGCTTATAATGTGTGAGTGGTTATATACATATGTAGCCGTTACTGAAATAATTTTATTCAATTCAATAAGTTTTCATATAGTGAAAGATTAAAGTATTCCGTAAAATCTGTGTCTCCTCTTTGTGCTATTTAGATTGACAGCTTGGCATTGGTTTTACAAGCAAGACCACCAGAAGCCTTCCCCAGAAGCTAAGGAAGTCCCTTTCGATTTAGTTCAGGAGTTATTTAACTTATTCATTACAGCAAGGCAGCCCAACATCCTCTGAATGACAAAGTGCATTCCCAGTTTGTAGACTTCAGGATGGACTCCACGGTGGATGATGACCTCTACTTTGTAGACAGGCTTCTTCATATATCCTTTCATGTAATATTCAATTTATCTTCAACCAAAGAAGGGAAGAGTCAGAAAATATGAAAAAGGGGGAAGATGAAAGGGTTGAAGGGAATAGAGGTAAGACAATAGGTAAGTGTGAAAAAAATCTAAAGGTAGAGAATTCAATTTAGGAACACAAAAGTGAAGATTATTAAAGGCTGAACAAAAAAAATATTTGTTTGAATGATTGAGTCAGTAATATTCACCATAGAATCTAAATGTTGGGTATATTCACATATGGTGTTGAGGAGTTTGACTTTTATGTAGATAGAAACTCGCCATGACCACCTCACGTGGCCAGTGTTACCAAACACTACAGGTGTACACACACTCTTTACACAGGATCTTCAATTAGGCAAAAACTATTATTTGGCAAAGTAATGTGATGTCATGAAAAAGGTTTTGGACATATTTGATTGTAGACAATAGCTCCTAGATTTAACTAACTAACTAACTAACTAACTAGAGAAAAAACAAGTTAGCCCCAAATGTGCTGCTTATTTACTTTAACAACAAAAAAATCTAACCACAAATTTCTCATGAAATGTATCTGGATTTTAAGAAATTCTCAAACCACAAATTCCTAATGGTTGAGGGTGTTTAAGCCCTCAACTCACATGAGTGCGTGCACTTTTCCTCAGCCAACATGGCTGCTAAAGAAACTATGATTTCTATGATTGCAAAGTCTTTGATATTGACCTGCTAATTAAAGTAAATGTGCATTGTCTAACTTAGTATAGCCTGTCAGGAACACAGGCTGCTACTTGCTTGGCTGCTGCGTTTATATTTTTCAGGGAGGAGCTCTGCGTTAGCCAAGAAGGACATGTTTGTTCACAGTCATCGTGCTGGTCCTTGTCTGTAAAGAGTGTTGAGCACTTAAACTCTATTTGAGATCATTAGAAATGGCAAGGGAAAGTCATTATGTCACCCTCTGGTGGTTCAAAGCTCACTGAGAAAAGGTTGACTTCTCCATACTCAAACAATTTTCAAGTTAAGAGTTAAATTGGATTGAGTATTGTGTCTTTGATTAGAGCTATAATACCACCACATATAACTATACAAAATATTTATATTTCTTTAAAGGTTGAAATAAATTAAGCAGAATATAAAAATACTGAAATGGATTATGGCACATGATTCTGGTAATTTATGTTAATGAAATTACATAATTCTGAATAGCCTTCAGTAATAGCAGTTCCTAGTAATCCTGGTGATTGGTGATGTTATTGGTAGCTGTTCATAACCAGAGGCTTCCGTAGTCCCGCCTCCACGTAGATAACTGTTTCCCCATTGGATGTCGACAGCAAAACGGAAGCAACCTATTGGCTGTATGTGAAATGTCATCAAATCGCGACCACACATACGTTGATGAAGTCGCTTGCAACAGCTATGCTCGCAAACTCAACAACTAGTATATTGCCTCTGCAAACTTGGTTTACCCCCGTTTGTTCATTACTTTCTTCGAGGACAATGCATACCGTCAACCGGGTATTGTGGTGTTGTCATAAAACCTCAACACTTTCAAGACTGAGGTCTGGAATTCACTTTCGCCCTCCAGGACCAGCGTCGACAGCAGCCAAAGCAAGGCAGCTCTCAACACAAGACAACCGTGGTTGTTCCATTCTGTCAGCTGCTTACAGAGATGAACCTGGTCTGAGTAGTAGAGAATTCTCAACTAGTCCTAGGATCAGAAGTGATACCGCTGGAAAGATTCAGTCAACACATTATCATCTCATTTACACCTGCAAGGTAACAGAGGTTGGATGTCTGTCTAGTGGTGAGCTACAGGGCACCACAGGAGGAGACAGGTGTTCTGCCGATTTTTAGGCTGTATGGTCGGACACATTTTGCTGCCTAAATTAAAAGCTGGACTTGTATTTTCTTGACTAAAATCAATTTTGTTTAATGTATCTGTTTGCAGGTTTGCTCCACCAGATCAACGAAGAGGATATCCAAAGTAGCTTACCACAACGGCTTTCTTATTATGTTAGCTCTTCTCTTAACCCATACTGGTTATTGTTTCAGTTCATTTAAATATCAATATTTTAGTGTCATATTGTGTTTTATCATGATGCTACTATTGACTCCAGTGCAATTCACAGTGCATCTGTAACATTATCCAGAGTCCTCTATATCTGTGGAAACAAATTACTAGCTAGTATTTGGTATAACTGCAGTATCTCTGTCATAATAACAGTTAGTAACTAAAGTGTCAGGGTCAAATGGAAATTAATCACAAATTACTAGGGAGGGACAAACATGCCTACATGATCTTTTAAGTGTGTCTAAGGAACTCAAGTTATGTACAGAATGCTTTAGAGACAATTGAGAAATGTGTGTGTCTGAATTGAACCATATACCACATATTTCTCTATACTTTCAGAAACATCGAGGAAATTCTTGCAGCAAAAGGAGAGACGGTGAAAAAGATTGAAGGGGATGCTGCTTTAGAGATAGTGGTGGAGGAATCCAACAAAGACATGTCACAGCATGATCAAGATACAGAAGAAAACAGTGACCCAAAAAAATTGTGATACTATGTGTATGAGTGTTTATGGTGAGAGTATTACTTACATTACAAGCTCCTATCTCTTGTATTGAGAGGAGCGAACTGCGCATGTACAATTTATAACGAGAGTCAATGGGCAAAGATTTTTGCGCCCCAGGCCGGAAATACGTGACCTAGCAGTAACTTTAGACAACGTAGAACAATTTTAATCTACATTTTATTGCAGATTATACATTCTACTCACTAACTATATAATATTTACGTGGCTCATTTAAAAAAAAAAAAAGAGAAAAAAAAGTAATTTTTAAAGTCTTATTCAGTGAAGTCTAGGATGTGGGGAGTGGTGGGGCGGCGCCCTAGCGCCCTCTATTGGCCAGCCGCCACTGGCTTCTTCCCATATTAATTGTGTGGTTTCTAGAAAATTCAAGGGGGAAAAAGCTAAACATAAAACATGAATCACGATCATGAAATATGATCATGAGCATCTGTCCGCCCCGCACACTTCCCAGTGACATTCGTCCATCTCTCTGACCAACGTCTTTTCCACCCTGCCTTTGCACCTGCGGCCGTCTGCTCCAGTTCCTCCCTATCAAGAGTGGTCGATGCGAGGTAAACTGTTGGACGGCATTAGTTGCTACTGGCGAATTATTGCTTGTTTTCGTAATCTACAGCTAACGTTAAGTAGTTGCTATTGGCGCCTGACAAAACTAGGTCAGGCGAAGGCTGACGTTAGAGACTGCTAGAGGGTTGCTGGAGGCGCCATTATTCCGTTGTTTTGTGGTTGCAGCTAACATTAATTTGTGGAGTTTGAGGTAAGGTTAGACTTTTTGATGTAAGAAATTATAACGCAATCGTCAGGTTGTTGAAACCGTTATGAGTTAATTTCGCTTGTATTGCGTTTTCTAACGGTAAATTGGTAACGGTAACGGTGAATTGCCATTGTCAGTCTGCGAGTTGGCTAACGTTAGCTAACGTTACATCTTAGCTACATCGTTAGCCTAGATAGCTAGCGCGCTAAAATATATTTAGCTAAGCTGCTACGCTTCTGGAGTGAAATGTATTAACTAACTCGGTTTAATGTTACTGTATGCCTACATCTGTCATTGTCAGCTATCTAATTACATTAGCTATCAATTCATTCTTTATTGAAACGTTTTTGCTAATGTAAAAAAATGGCGCCAGTGCTACTTGCTCCAGGCTTAATGTTAACTAATGTTATGTTAACTTCACACCATCAAAAACGCAGTAGGGGCAAGATCATATCGTGGCAGTGGCAGCTGGCAGTGGCAGCTAGCAGTGGCCACGCTAGCTGCCACTGTTAGTGGCAGCTGCCATTGACCTGCCGCTGTTTGTGGCAGCTGCCATTGACCTGCCACGCTAGGTGCCGCTGTATATATGGCACATATTCTTTTTATTTTATTATTCTTTGTGTTTATTATCTTCCACGTTATTATTCTTTGTGTTTATTATCTGCCACGTTATTATTCTTTGTGTTTATTATCTGCCACGTTAGGTACCGCTGTTACCGCTGTTTGTGTTTTTAGTGTTATTATTATTTTGTTTAGCTGCCGCTGGCCTCCCACGCTAGGTGCCGCTGTATATATGGCACATATTCTTTTTATTTTATTGTTATTATTATTCTTTACTTTATTATTGATTTTTTTTATTTTCAATATTATTCTTTATTATGTGTTTATTATCTGCCACGTTAGGTGCCGCTGTTAGTGGCAGCTGCCACTGGACCTGCCACGGTACCTGCCGCTGTTTTTGATAGCTGCCATTGACCTGCCACGCTAGGTGCCGCTGTATATATGGCACATATTCTTTTTATTTTATTATTATTCTTTACTTCATTATTGATTTTTTTATTTTAAATATTATTCTTTGTGTTTATTATCTGCCACGTTAGGTGCCGCTGTTTGTGCTAGGTGCCGCTGTATATATGGCACATATTCTTTTTATTTTAGTGTTATTATTATTTTGTTTAGCTGCCGCTGGCCTCCCACGCTAGGTGCCGCTGTTTTGGCATCTGCCACTGACCTGCCACTGTACCTGCCGCTGTATATATGGCACATTATACTGTAGGAGATGGCCAAATTGCAGCCACCAGACTGTTTCATCATCTTTCTGATTGTGCTTACTGATTTCACAGCATTAACAATACAGTATATAGGCACATTCTAAAGCATTATTTGATGCATAACAATAAACATAGCAAGAGAAGAATAAAGACAAAACAATAATAAAAGCAAGTACTGTAAAAGGCAAAGGTCAAGAATACAATATAAAATAGAGAGGTGGGTAGTTGTGGAGGGGCCCAGGCCCCTGCTGTGGTGGGGGAGGTCAAGTCGTAGAGGTCGAGTCAATTGTTGTTTGAGTTTCTCAGAGTACAGTCGTTTAGCCTTTGTCTCCACTCCTCCTCCTCCACGGCTGAAGATCCTCCACACTTCTTAGATGTCCTCACAACAGGTTTAGAGAGCTTTAATCTCTGCCTGTATGTAGGAATCAGGTGGACCCAGTGACCCAGTGCAGCGTGGGACATGAACAAAACCAGTACCAATAGAAAGTTATAATCTTTTACATTAAAATAAAAGTTTTATAAAACAAAAGGTGAAAACAAATTGACAGTGAAAGTATACCAACATTAAAAGAAGATAGTCACAAAACCATTAAGCAGTAATATTTTTGAAATTTCGTACTGAGTTCTCTTACTACAGTGGGAGTCATGTATATTATGGATTATGATAAAAAAAAAACAAGGTTGGCCTTTGACTGTTGAGTTTAAACCTGTGATTAAAAACCTCAATTGATGTTTCTTGAGATTCAGAGGGATCAAATCAAATCACATTTATTTGTATAGCCCTTAATCACCGTTCCAGTCTCTAAGGGCTTCACAGTGCCCAACATGTGAAAAAATAAATGGTTAGTACATGACATCCCCCAGCCTTGGACCCTCACAGAGGACAAGGAGAAACTCCCACAAAAAATATCCTTTTAAGGAAACATTGGAAGAAACCTCTGGAGGGGCTACTCAGAGAGGGATCCCCCTACCAGGACGGTTGGGTGTGCAATAGATGCCGAGTTTGGGCAAGCAGCGTATACACAATGTATAAAAGTTTATTATGGTGGGACATCCAGATCTGATGTGGGGCATCACAGCAAACGGCAGCTCAGTCAGTGTCATCATAGGACTGGGGACCATGCAGGCGCCAACACCGCCCAGATAGGAGAACACAGGATTATATTAAAGAGTTTAAGTCCAAAAAAGCAGAAGGCGGGTTCCCAGTTGGTCTGATGTGTTGTCATTGTGAGCAGTAAGTCTCTGGATATGAGGTCTCTACAAGAAACATATTTTGGCAGCATATCAATTATAAAGCCTGGGGGAATGTGCTTGACTTAAAGACATATAGTATGGAGTCATGGTCAGTTAACTGAATTCATGTAAAGAGTGAAGACACCCACTTTTCCTGGTTCCAGCTTTTCAGATTTGTTCATTATTTCTCAATCACAGCACTGTAAATTAATACCCTTAGGATTTTTAGACTCTTGGTCAGAGTAAATAAGGAGTTCGAAAACGTATGAGAATGGGTGCTCAATTAAAATAAGAGTAATTGGTCATGGAAAGAGTTATTAGTTTGAGCCCTACCTGTCAAAAAATAATGCAAATGCCTCTCAGCAACTAGGGGAGTAACATTAAGTCATTTTTTTTAAATGTTAGAATGCTGTTAAACTGAAAATGCCAATGAAATCCTGTCACAAAGAAACCACTTGGGCCCAGGTCTACTTCATGATACTAAATAAAAACTGTTTTATATGCATTTGGAAAGTAAGATTGCAGTCACTGATGACAACCAATTTCTTTACCTGCAGTTAACTGGGAGCACAGTCTGTCTTTGCTGTCTTGTAACATAAATAAAGCTTCTGTTTCATCCTAACTGTAAATACTCCTCATAACAGCTGCAAAGCCTAAAGCCACTCACGCCCTGTCATTTTGCACTCTGCAGCTAATGTACCTGTAGATGGTGCTGCAGGTTGTGGCCCTAGACCTGCTTGTGTTCTGCTGATCAGGGTCTGAAAATAAAAGAACACTAATGTGAAGATTGAAAAACTAAAGGACATAGCATTAATATAGATCCTCTAATGTGATCATGCTTTAAACTCTGAGAAGTAATAGCATTTCAGTGACAAGTAATCACAGTAGTATTACACTGCATTTGTTATTTAAAAAGATATCAACCTATAAGTATGCCATTTATTTCTTTCCATTGCAACATAACAAACTGTGATATAAATCAAATGGTGTTATCAGCATTTATTTAATTGACTTTGACTTGAATGAATGTGACATTGACCTGCCCTAGAATAACATAGAATAACATTGTAGTACAACTGTATGAATGTCTTACTTAAAAAACATCGATAAAGAACACCAAATAGTTCACCTTCAGAAATATTGAGAGATTAATCAAGGAAACGTTGCAAATTAATGCAAAAAGCCCGTCATGGAAATGCTAATTCTAGCGAGTCTAATACAACATTGACGACTGTTAACATTCATAAACTATAAACTTCAGAATCTCACTGGCAAACAGCGGCAGGTACCGTGGCAGGTCAGTGGCAGATGCCAAAACAGCGGCACCTAGCGTGGCAGGTCAATGGCAGCTATCAAAAACAGCGGCAGGTACCGTGGCAGCTGCCACTAACAGCGGCAGGTCAATGGCAGCTGCCACTAATAGCGGCACCTAACGTGGCAGATAATAAACACATAATAAAGAATAATATTGAAAATAAAAAAATCAATAATAAAGTAAAGAATAATAATAATAAAATAAAAAGAATATGTGCCATATATACAGCGGCACCTAGCGTGGGAGGCCAGCGGCAGCTAAACAAATAATAATAACACTAAAATAAAAATAATATTTGCCATATATACAGCGGCACCTACCACAAACAGCGGCACCTAACGTGGCAGATAATAAATACATAATAAAGAATAATATTGAAAATAAAAAAATCAATAATGAAGTAAAGAATAATAATAACAATAAAATAAAAAGAATATGTGCCATATATACAGCGGCACCTAGCGTGGCAGGTCAATGGCAGCTATCAAAAACAGCGGCAGGTACCGTGGCAGGTCAGTAGCAGCTGCCACAAACAGCGGCAGGTCAATGGCAGCTGTCAAAAACAACGGCAGGTACCGTGGCAGGTCAATGGCAGCTGCCACTAACAGCGGCAGGTCAATGGCAGCTGCCACTTACAGCGGCAGCTAGCGTGGCAGGTCCAGTGGCAGCTGGAGCTGCCACCGGAAGTGCCACTGCTAGCTGCCGCTGCCACGATATGATCTTGCTGTCTCTCCAAAAACGCCGCCATTTGGTGGTTGCTAGTCAACCAGTCAAGCTTTATGCAATCCTAGCTACTCTGAGTGATGAACGATGGATGCTGCTAGCCCAGACTTGAGCATAAGCTGTGCATTTCCAATGCCTTACGCAATACAGCAATGGAATAAGCACTATAGTCATATAGTCACTAATGACTAATGTGGGCATATGTTAAATATATAAGTTTGATATGTTGAATTCAACAGAACATACATTAAGGACTACAGATTTAAAAAAATATTTTTTTTTGTCAACAAACTTGGTTGGCACTTAGAAATAGCAGTGAGACAGTAGCTTCCAGCAATCTTTTTAGCTTCAGAGTTAGTGTTTTATATTTTTTAATCTCAGATGTATGATTATTTTCTGATGATGTGCCCTACATTTTGTTGACTTTTTCATGTGCATATCGCAAATTAGGGATGTCACAATAACACAATAATCGCATAGACTATATTTTAAACTAAGGTTATGTCACTGCCTTTCATTTATTTGTTTTATTACTGCCACTACTGTGATTACCAACAACTTAAGCTTAAAGAACAGTGTTGCTATCATCAGCTAGTTGTTCCTTTCTTGCCTCTTCAATCTCTTTGTTCCTGTCATGAGGCCAGTCTACCTCTCAGTGCACTCAGTAGCAACAGAGTAATGTTTTCAGCAAGTTGTTATGTGCATAAATGTGAAAATCCATGTGTTTTTTATATTCTGAAGCCATAATGTAATAGTGACACCCTCCTCTAATGAGCATACTCCTTTTAGTCTTTAGCCTTTTAGGCTTAAAATGATTTGCAACAGGGTTCAGAGATATAATTTCAGGTTAGGATAGCATTTAGCATTTCAGATAGGCTATATCCTGTAACTCTGGTTAACCTAGTATTTTTAAAGACTGCAGTAGTCTGTTGACTCTTGCTCTCTCTGGAATTGGCTTTTTCTTGATTAAAAATGTTTAATATTCTTGGTGAAATCAATGCAGCATTTTTAGTACCATTTCAAGATAAACATTTAAATCATCGCTGTGATAATCTAGCCTACACGTTGGCACGTCCTATCACACATTCCTTTCAGATCAGCTGTCAGTTCATTCTATATTGAAACCTTTTGCTTATTGCTCTCTTATGTTGCAAATAATGGTGCCAGTACCACTTGCTCCAGGCTTAACTAACATCATGCCATCAAAAAACGCTGCCATTTTGTGGTTGCTGGCAAGGTACACAAAGTAGCTTCATTGTATGTAATTTTGCACATGCTTATAGTCTTTCTTCTTAACAGGAAATGGCACATCTATGGACAGTTGGCGAAGTCTCCCTTTGGCTGGAACAGAATGACCTTAAGGAATACCAGCAGGCTTTCTTAGGTAGGGCTGCAGCTATCGATTATTTTAGTAATCGAGTATTCTACCGATTATTCCATTGATTAATCGAGTAATCGGATAAGAAATACTTTTGCTTTATTAAAGAGTAATAGTAAATATACAAAAGAGAAAATAAGACGGGTCTCTTAAAATGAACAACTAATTGGTTTCCTTTTTAGAAAAATCAACATTCTTATTGCTTAAATTGCATACAATAATATTATCTGTCAAAACTAAACCCATTTAGTGCATTTAAGTGCCATATTACATTCTGAGTTTTAAAGAAAACATTTTCTGAAATGCAAAAACAAATACAAAAAATAATTTCCAATTAGTTTTAATTACTTTATTTGTAGGAGGCAAAAACGAATAGACAGGAAGGTTTGAACAAGAGTCCACACATACAATTTCACACATTTTTGAGTGCTTTTACAAAGCCAACATGTAATGAACAAACGTTATTCATGAGAATACACCTCCTTAAATGTCTCTACATACGTGTGTGTGTGTGTGCGCGCGCGTGCGTAAGCAAGCCTTTAAAGGAGCGTGGTTGCAATGAAGAAAAGTGAGCATATCAACATGCTCAGAACTGAGGCTTGCCCTGCGCTTTGATGCAATGTTTCCTGCTGCAGAAAACAGACGCTCTGATGGCGTGGATGTTGCCGGAATACACAGAAAAGACTTTGCCAGCTTTGCCAGCGTTGGGTAGCGCGCTGCATTTGTTTTCCAACATGACAGCGGATTCTCCTTCTTGGACAGGGGATGTTCTCCGAAATACATGAAGACCTCCTTCTGCACAATTTGGTTTAACTGCTGCTCCTCATCCTCTTCATCACTGGTGCTGGAGTCTGATGATCCCAGTATGTTGTTGAGGAACGATGTTGCACCCTTGGCATGCGTTACTGGGTTGTCTTGTCCTGTGCTGGAGGCTCCATTTTCACTTACGTTGGGCTGCCTCGCTTCCTTTTTGGCAGCAAGTGCCATGGTTTGTACTGTGCTTTGGACCTTGAATGCTTCGTCAGCAGGCAAGAACTTAAGTTTTCTAAACCTGGGATCCAGAGCAGCAGCAATTAGGACTGTGTTTGGAGATTCAGGTTGAAACACATATAGTCCTTGCCATCTTGCTGTGATCTGTTCTGCCACATGAGCCTGGTGTGACTTGACTGGAGCAGTCTCAAAAGCTGAACTCTACGGACTTCTTAAAAGGAACCCCGACTATGAAGACATGTAGGCCTTATTAGATTAATGTTGGCATCAGCTATATAAATGGGATATTAAAAACACTCTATATGTCTTAGTTTTTGTTTTTTTTATTGAAAAATCCGTTCACTCGTGTGGCGCCATTGTTGTTTACGTCGCAATGCAGTCTGGGTAGTGACGTCAAATGGTTGCAATGCGCCGTTCTTGGTCCCATTCTCTTGACCCTACAGCGATAAACATCACATCACACACACAAACATGTCTTCTGTTCAGCCGTTTCAATTTGAACCCGAGCGCAACGTTAGCGAGGAGCACAACATTGAAGACAGCACTCATCATATAGGTCAAAATGAAGACGATCAGAGAGGTGAGGAGGCGAGAGTGGGGCAAAATCGGTGGTGTCTGTGCAACAACTGCTTCTCTATGCCAACCGAGAGGGAGAGTGTCTGTTGTAAAGAGCTCCGCTTTCTGTCAGCAGCTGTTCGAGGTAAGCATATGGATCAAACTGTCGTAGTATGATAAAACGTATTCCAATATCAATAATTTCAGAGATTAACATCCATCGCCGTCATATGCTTTATGAGAATATACAGTAAAACGCACTAACAAGATGCTTACGGGTTTGATTATATTTACAGATATCCCGTGCATCACAGCACACGAAAACTTTGAGGCAGTTTGCCTCAATCGCGATGTTTTATGGGCTGCCCTCGTCAGCCTCCATGACCGGGAGAGTGCTGGCCTACCAAATCGGAACCAGGTCACCAACAGGCAAGTCAAAACATCAGACCGTGTTCACCGTTCAACTTCTCTACATTTATATTACATATTTTGTATCGTATTTTACATTGCATAAAATGTATTTCATAATAGCTAAAGGTATCTTGTATAAAGTGTATCATGTATTAAATTCAGTTTGATTCCTGGTTATTTGTATATATTGTAATCTTTTCTGACCAAGATTAAAATGTATGAAATTACACCAAATGGCGTCCTTGCATTATTTTGCACATATATTTGATCATAACACCTTGTCATATCTACAGGACAACTACGTAGTGTTTCTATATGGACTGTTCCCTTCGTGTGAAGGCGTCAGTAGTTTTACAGGTTAAGGCAAACAACCTTTATCATTCTTTCATAACTTAATGGTATATACGTTTCAAAAATTTTGTTTTTAGGTCTTACAGATATGCCTCATATCGTCAGTTTACATGGTGGATGCATGGCAGGCTGGGGCGAAGAATCCGCAGTCTCATTCCATCATGTGCAGTTTACAAAATAAGAAATGTCTACTCTGAACCAAGTGGAATCTATACAGGGTTTGAAGATGTAGATATTGATCATACAGAAGTAGATGAATCATGGAGAGATTTTAATAATTAATTAATTAATTATTTAAACTGTATAGTTATAAACAATTTACAGTATATATATACAAATGCATTTAATCAGTTATGCACAGCTCAACAAAATAGGGTATCATACAAAAATGTTTACAAAATGTACCCCGATATGAAAAATATATACATGTGTTTCATGCCATTTATGTCCTTGAAAACACTGACCTCTTGACCAGAATTTTAAATTAAAGTTAATGTGGATTTGAACAACGCTGGTGTGTACATCATATACTTGTAATGATGCAACTACTAGAAGCGTGAAAACTGCTGTGTTTGAAAAATGATCTGTGATCTGGATGGTCTCTTGTGGAGCCATGATATGTGTTCGGTTCACTCTCATGTCCATGTCCCAGTTTGAATCTGACACAGAGGAGAGAACATCTGCCACCATAGCCATCATGTAGCCATAGTCCTTCTCAACAGCCACTGGTCTTGCTCTGAATGTCTTGTGGACTTTGCTCCATGAGATTTTGAACTTGGGTTCACCAACACTCTCCCCATCTTGAAAAACAGCCTGTTCAAAAACAAACATGAAAAATAGGTTAAAAATAGATATAAGGTGTCAGGAACAGTTTGATGTACAATATCCAGTGACACATAGTGCTTACAAAGGAGAGGAATGATGATAGTTCACCCACCTGTTCCCTGTTCGCATTGTTGTTATGATCCAGAGCAGCAAGCATGGAGGCATGGATCATCACATCGTATCCGAAATGTGTTCTCTTTGGAAGGTATTTGAGGTATATGGAGTGGTACACCTGAAACAAATTGAAATTGAAATGAAAAAAGTAAAATATCTGAGTCACATCCTTCCATAAAAAAACACATTATATTAAGGTGAAACCTTTTGTAAGACTTCTATATATGAACATACCTCTAGTGTTGTTGTGTGGATGCACTTTGTCAGATGATCTAGGTCTTTCAAAAGCCGCTTGTCTTTCACAGTCTTCACGAGTGCTTTGTGGGCTTCAGATCCTGGCCTTAACCAAAGCTTACTTCTCTGGCTTGTCTCATCAAGGGGCTCATGAGCACATCGGTGATAGTGCCTGTTCCCTGGCCAGTCGTGTCGGTTGGTAACATGGTGTATTACTGATACCCACTTCTCTTTCAACACCTCGGCGTCACCATCACAGTTTTGTGCACTCCACCACAAATGATTTATAATGGATGGAATCCACTCTCCCAGACCTTCACATTCCCTCATCTTAGCTGCAGTGGCCAGTTTTTTTGACACTCCTTTTGCCACATGCCAGGGATCAAATTCGTGGTGTTTTTCTGGATGGCAGACCCTCATTTCTTTGACAATTTGTGGATGTCTGTCAGTGGAGATGGTAGAGACCTTCACTCCATTTTCTTCTATAGTTTTAAGAGCTTCCTTGAAACCTTTGATTTCCATGGTATTAGAGCTCGAAACTTGGGTGCAGCTTATTACCTTGAAGTCCACAACCTTTTGACTCTGCACATCTAAAAAGGTGTACGTGCAGTATTTGGCTGAGTGGCCTGGAGAGTCACACCGGCCATCTCCACAGAGCACACCTTCTGCTTCTCGTGATTTCATAGTAGTTAACACTGCACTCTGCTCTTTGGTCCATGTTTTTTCAATAACAGGAAACACAAACTTCTTCCTCAGTCTTGTGTATGTGTCTTCACTTATTGTTTTGAGGTTCATGTTACTACAGAACCGTTCAAATTTAGCAAAATGGACGCCACTGAAGAAAACTGATGCTGCCAAAAGCAGGTTTCCTGCCCCTTTGGTCCCACTCAGAGTAGGCTGAGACTGCCATCTGTAACTACAGCCGTTAGCACATGTGAGCTCTAGTGTCAACTGTGATCCTTCATTTTGCAGCTCCTTCATATCTTCCTTGACAATCAATGAGCCACACTTTAAACAATGCTGAAGCAATTGTTTTAACTGTTCCTCGAAAACTAGAAA
Organism: Hoplostethus atlanticus; assembly: GCA_034670405.1. Taxonomy (NCBI): domain Eukaryota; kingdom Metazoa; phylum Chordata; class Actinopteri; order Trachichthyiformes; family Trachichthyidae; genus Hoplostethus; species Hoplostethus atlanticus. Next base: position 3,097,677 of record JAXDDX010000049.1, read on the forward strand.
AAGCCTGTCTGACTGTCCTCCTCTACCAACTCAATTTCATGTTTACCTGTGTAAACATGGTCTGTAGTTACCGGATAGCGCACATCCGCTGGCCACTGTACTGCTGCATCCGACGTGTCTATGTCCGTCTGAGTTGCTGCATCGGTCTTACTTGGAGAACACTGTACACTTACGGATTGCTGAAGTGGTGGATTGTCAGGTTCCTCCATGATCAGGGTCGTGTCCGATGGTTCGCCTTCAGAGGCCGAAACTGCAGGAGCGGGTTGTTTACATCCTAGCATGAGAGCATCCAGCGTCTCCTGTCTTTGACGTTTCTTAGAGCGGATTTCACTCGCTATCCAAGGGCGTTTAGACTCCTTGTGGGAGAAAATTGTAGGCACGGCATTTGGTTTTAGTCTTCGCTTATAACCAGCAGCACCTGTGAGGTCTTTTAGCAGGTGTGGTCGACTAAATGAATCAAATGCATCAGGAGAAAAGTGGCGCGAACACAGCCGCGGGTCTTTAGGAAGCTGTATTCGTCCACAAGCACCTTCCCACTCCTTTCTCCTCTTCTTATCGCTAGGAAAGCTATGGAGACTTACATCACTTCCCTTGTTGCCTTTAGACTGAAAACTACAGCCAAAAGCAGCACAGTGTGGCATTGTATTGGTATTCTCTCGATTCTCTCTATTGGTATTCTCTCTCTCGCCGGTAGAAACGGCAACAAGCGCAACCAATTTACGTCATCGACCCAGAGTGCATTGCGCACGTAAAGTAATGGCAACCTCCGTAAGTTAAAATATGCATTAAACGTTGAGGATTTTTAAAGTAATTAAAATATTTCATGTGTTTCTAACAACGTATTTTAGTAGGAGAGGGCAATTATAGCATATTAAGGCCTACACGTCTTAATAGTCGGGGTTCCTTTTAAGACTGCACTAGCTGTGGAAGTGCAGAGAGGGTAACATATTGTTGCCCACTCAGAAACACCGTAGCTCCTTCAAATGGCTCAAGGGCCTGGCTCAGCTCCTCAATCAGGTTCCACTGTTCAGGCTTGAGATCAAGGTAGTGTTTTCCTCTCAGGGTCACTGCTGGGTCCGAGAGTGCAGCAGTCACTGGCCATCTTTGTTCCAGCAGCCTGGATAGCATGTGATAAGTGCTGTTCCAGCGAGTACTTACATCTTGGACCAGCCCATTTGCTGCTGCTTATCCTTTAGCTTGGTGCATGCCAGCTCACTCCTCTTAAAATGTTCGACAAGGCATCTTGCAGCAGCCACACACTTGGAGATAGCTTGGTTCTTCAGAGCGCTTTGCACAACCAAGTTCAGGGTGTGACCTGCACATCGCACTGATGACCATCCATGCTTTTCTGCCAAAATCTTTACCGCTGCTACGACATTTGCACCGTTGTCGTGGACAACAGCTTTGATTTTCTCTGGTGGAATGTCGAATTTGGCAATAACATCCTCAAGCCACTCTGCAATATTTGCAGCCGTGTGTCTCTCTTCAAGGGGCATCGTTGTCAGGCTGTGGGACTCCATTTCCCAATCCTCCCCAAGAAAGTGACACGTCACCCCCAGATACGCCTCTGTAGCAACGCTCGTCCAAATGTCGGTTGTGAGTGCAATGCTGTCAGTCTCCTTAAGGGTGTTCTTCAACTTGCCTTTGATTTCTTCATACTTTTTCTCCATCATTTTCATGAAGTAGGTTCTTGAAGGAAGTGTGTACCTGGGATTGAAAGTGGAAATCATCTTCTGAAAGCCTTCATCCTCCACCATGGACAGCGGGCGCATGTCTGTGACAATCATGTTCAAAATGCTGTCTGTGAACTCAGCTGCTCGCTCAGTTGAACATGGTGCAGCTGTCCGCACGAAGCTGTCCATACGACTCTGTGATTTACTGAAAAAGAGGTGAAATAATAATTATTATTGATATTTATTACTAGGTCTAAATATCATACTGTAAGTTCATAAGACTGGCTAATGTACATTTATTTACTATGTTGAAGGGTTGCCCTACACCTGCTGAACCTACTCACTGCAATCAAACTAAACTGAATATACCTGCTGTATTGAATTGGTGCATTTTAGGCTCCAATTGCTACTTACACCACCTGATACTTTGCTTTCTGGGGTATTTTATGCATCATTGTGAGGGGAGTAGCTGTGTGTGTGTGTGTGTGTGTGTGTGACTATCATAATAATAACATGAATGAACCTCAGGCTTTCACAAATTGTCTGCAGCATTTTATTTTCTGTGGTTATTTTCTTGAGCAAAACTAACTTAGGGACATCATAACTAGTCACCATATTGATTTACGTTCTTAACTAGCCATTACATATAGCCATAATTAACGTACATTCTTTACTAGCCTTCATCTCAACTAGCTTTACGTTAAATGCTAACGTTAACGTTACCTTGTGTCGGGTCCGCTCCGTGTACTGGATGCGTAGACTGGATGCTTTCTGCTGAGATGCTGAAGCATTGACGTTGTGCTATTGTGGTAGGCTAGTTCGATTTTACAATAGACACACTGTACAGAGTTTTCGTTTTTTTTCAGCTTGAAATGATCCCAAACTTTGGACACTTTCTGTCGTTTTCTCTGGCCGGTCTCTTCTCTTCGCCCCTCGCTATTTTCTCTCTCTTCCTCCATTTTGCAATCTGCGCGCTCAAATCACGTCTTCTTCACGTGTCCACAGCGTAAGCGCGTTGTGCGACAGTAATAATCATCCGTGCGAAACACAGTGCGCTGTATATAGTTATATGGATTAAACGAAGCTTCGATGCAAAGAATTTACATCGATGATTTTTAGTAATCGAGTTACTCGAGTTTCTCAAGGAATCGTTTCAGCCCTATTCTTAGGTGAGCCTTTCAATGGAGGCATCCTACCAGTGTCCACGATGCACCACTAGAAAACCAACATATGACAAACTCTTGAAACATCAACAAATATATCATGAAAACGAGAGTGGAATCTTTATTGTGTGTGGACTAGAGAACTGTCAAGAGAGTACTCCTCCGTGAAGTCTTTGCAAAACCATTTGAGGAAAAAACATAGGCCTAAGCATCAAGTACAGGAATTGGAGTTGATCCCAGACTCTGACCCCTCTATCTGTGGAACAGTTGAATCTCCTGAATCCTCTGAAGCGACCAGTTCTCAATTCACGTTTGACATTATAGAGAACTTTACAGAGACTGTGAAAAAACAACTGGCCCTATTTTCTTTGAAGCTGCAGGAGAAAAATGTTGTACAAAGAAAAGTGCAAACATTTGTTGTTACTGAAGTAGAGTCACTTTTCAAGTATTTCATTGAAAACTATAGGGACATTTTTTCTAAATGTTTGCAGACTTGGAATGTTGATATTTCAAGTCCTCAACTTTCATTTATCCAAGATGATAATTTGCTTGAATACTGCTTCAGTGCAGTGAACAGCACATATCAACTAGAGAGATACTGTGTTGAGAAATTGAACTTCATTGAACCTGTTGAATATATCTTGGGTGTAGACTCTTCTACTGGGAAAAACAATACGTTTCAATATATTCCATTGCCAAGAGTATTGGGTTACAATTACAGTATATATACTGTATTTGATTTGTTGTGAAGCAGGCTGATTGTATTCTGAGCTTACTGTTTTGTGACCCTGGGATAAACTATAGGCAGCCGTTGTTGATAGTGGCGTCTTCTAAGGCGATCCACAACCCCATTACTCTGCCTAGGGGCTCCGTGTACAGAAATGTGGCATCTTGGTGCGGCGTCACTAAGAAACAAGACAAGAACCTGCTATATATATTGGTAATGAAAGAATATTCAGGACTGTTTGCCGTCAAGCATTTAAGATTATCACAAAAAAACGTGTGTCTTGTCATGACTGTCATAGACCTTGAGGTCAACACATTGCCCATCATCGCTCCTTTCCCATCAATAACTGACAAATGAGTTTTATCGCTGTAGTTTTCTTACCTTCCCCACCAATCCCTGGTTGCTGAAAGACAAAAGAGGTGGAGAGAGAAAAAAAAAAGACATCTTATTGCAAACTATACCCTGTCTAAGCATCTTAGACAGTCTTGTTGCCCAAACTAACACTAAAACATTTCTCAGATGTTTGAGAATGATCACACGCATCCTGTACATGCAGAAAAGGTGTAAAGGTGAAGACAGGCAAAGAAATGTATAGGTTGTGCGTGTGATTTACCTTAAAAATGTACATGCTTTGCAATATCACAGGACTTTTAAGACCCAGCTTCTGAGCGATACCCTACGAGAACATGTACGTTGGATGTGAGTGTTGGTTATCTGCCGTTGGACAGCAATTCTCTGATGTAGCTGACAGCTAACTCACCTGAATCTTGGGTGAATTTGCAACCTTTTTGTACAAAGGCTCATAGGCATGAAGCGCTAAAAGAAACAAAACAGAATTATATGGGGTTTTTTGGAGAGCCTCTTTTAAAAGGTTATTCTCAAAGTAAGAAAAACTCAAGACATCTTGCCTCCTCACCATGTCCAACTTTATTCAGCGAGTGCTCTCTTGGCACGATGAATTCTCCTGTAAGTTGAGCGACGCGTTACCCATCTCATTTAACATTTCACCTTATTGACACGAGTAGGTGAAACAGTATTACATATAGCTCACCTTTGTCGTCAAAAACACCTTTCTCAAAGAAAAAGCGGATCTTATCTCCGCTGGTGATGAAATAGTCGGCGTTCCCCTGTAGATCGCAATGTTCATGTCAGTCACATGAGGATTGATTGCATTGCAGAGGGGAGAGACAGGCACGGGGTCACTGACTGGACTGACTGACATAAGACTTTGCTGTTACAGTGCCAGGAGGGACGCTGTGGGTAGAGGCAAATACTATGAAGCTTTGGGGAAGTAGCTGCCTACAAACTGCATGGGTGTGAGAATAAAAACCACAGAAGGGACCCTTACCTGCATCTTTAAGTGCATAATGATGGCAAGAATGAATAAGAAATAATGTGGAATAAAACTGTGAGACAGACATTGACACTTTATAACCATCCTCTGACAGTCTCTTGGTCCACTACCTGCGATTTGAGCTGCTCGTCATGATCGGTGGAGAAGGTGGTGCGGCAGTGCTCCGGGATGTCCATCTGGTCCACCATCTCTGCCTATCTTCTGCCTCAGTTCATCACACTCATCTGAGGTCAGGAGGCCGTCCAGAACCACATACCCATCCTCCTGGTACTACCAAGAAGGAGTTAAGTGCTGTTGAGAGTCAGTTTCACCTTTTCAGTTTCACTAATATGGGATTTGAAGCTGGAAGCGGATCCAGGTCTCTGCATTTTCTCAAATGACAGAGTCTCTTTAGAAAGTGAGTGCATAGGTTGGCCTGGTGCTTTAGCAATACAGAAGGATACAGTATTTATTGCATTTGGCCATGTACATTTCATAGACCACTTTTGGCAGCAGCACGTTACATAACTAATGAAAATGTGCATTCCCTTATGAAAAAGAACTGTATGAATCCTACAAACTTTAGGAGGATACTATACAAATATCTCAGCAAAAATATGAACATTTAGGGATGTTATAGTACGGAAGCCGAGAACGGCTGTGCTTGCAATTTTTTTTTATTTTTTTTAAATGTCGTTATCTCGAGATAACAAAGCTCGTTTTCTCGTGATAACGGGTTAATTTATCTCGTTATCTCGAGAAAACAAAAGGCCGATTTCTCGAGATAACGAGGTAAATTATCACGTTATCACGTTTCATATTTGTGTTGTATTGGTGTTCACTGAGAAACACTGACGCCACCATTCTGTGGACCATGACATACACACACTGCTCTGTGGGGTGGGTTTGGGAGTTTCAAAGCAAACCATAGGAACTTTTGCCATTTGTTGTAAGAATGTTTTCCCTAGTGATTTGATATGAGGGTATTTACATTATGGCTAATTATTGTAAGGGAAACGCCCCATTTGGACACTAAAAATGAATGGCGAGTCATTGCCATCGTCTGAAACTGGACCCGGTGTCAATGTGCTTGACGTTTGCCATTAGTTGCATTGTGCAGAAACAGAACATTCCTGACAAACGGGGGGGTGGGTGCACCTTACTGCCGTATCCTATAGATGGCGTATGTGATCCATGTTGACCAACGGGAACCTTTCAGACATTTGGGAAGACGAATTCTTCCCTATTTTCATGTGGGGGACAGGGGGCACAATTGAGCAGGTAGACTTAAGCTCTTTCCTCTATATACTATATTGAACATTTGAAGCTCATATTAGTGAGTATTGTGCCATTTGCAGATGGAAAAAAAAAAAGTCACCGATCTGCCCAATATTGACAGGGGCTTTCCAACCAGTCGATCCTCACACCATCCTGACATGGTTATTATTGGGTTGACATTTGGGTATAACTTCCCATTCATTTACCTTATCAACTTTTCCCATTCAAATGTATGTGGCGTGTCACGCGTCGCACACAGCGATGCTACATGCTACAGGGTCCGGACGAAGATGGAAGTGCCCCGTTGGGGCTTGGCAACGACATATTAAAAAATCAGCTCTGGCAAAGTTAGAATTTTTTTTTCCCCAATCTGCCCTGGGGTTTGACTGGGCCTCTCCAACTAATATACCCTCACCCCATCCTGACTTGATTCTTCCAAATGAAGCAATTTTTTTTTCCTAGGGGCCGCAGAGGGGATTTGGTCACTGGGGCTTGATCTACGCCCCGCCCACACCGTCTGTGCAAAATCTGGGGTCTGTGGGGCCTTTCGTTGGGAAGATATGCACAATCATATCAGCTCTTCGCTGCAACACCAACGTTCAGTCGGAAAAGGTTGCAACTTTCTAGCTCTAGTATAAAGGGTCAAGATCCGGCGAAATGTCCTTAATGACCTTTTTGACCTTTTGTCCATTTGGGTACATTCCTGACGTTTGCCATGGGAACCACCATAATCAAACGTCCCTAATATTTTGACATTCAGCACAGTTTTGACATGGGGGTCGGTGACCCAAATGGACAACACTAAATGTCAGGAATGTTCCCGTTTGTCACTGTGACAGATGGGAATGATCCTGACATTAAAGGTTGACAGCCAGACCATCAAGTTTCTGAAGTTCACCACTGTCAGGAATGTTCTTGTTTGTCACTGTGACAAAGGAAATATTTTTGACATTTAGCAAATTTGGGGTCTACAGACAGAGCACCACATCTAACAAACGGGAACATTTTTGACACAAATCATCGTTTGTGTTCAATATTGTTTCAATACATTAAGCAATACATTACTTCAATACATAAGCAGCTAAATAAACAGGAGACCACTTTGATTAAAAGAGTAAACAAATATTTATTTCACACCACACAGGATTGGAAAAACTACTCTAAACACTATATATATAAACCTAGAAAAGACAAAAAATACAAAACTATATACAACTATATACATGTCTAAGAGGGCTACTGTCCCTCTTTGCTGTTTTGGGCCCGGATGGCCGCCCTCTTGGCCCGGTTGGTCACCTTCAGGGCCGCCTTCATCGTTTCTCCCAGAGGGCTGAGGCTCACCATGACCTTGGTATACCTCTGTAACTGTGTTGAGAAGGGCATCTTCACGGGCGTCTGGTGAGGAAACACAAAACACACATTGAGTGTCCCGATTGGAATTCTTTACAGGAAAAAAAAAAAAGTATTTGGGTTGAAAGAGACTGGCACGTCTTTACTTACACTTTTAGTTGTCAGTGAAAGGTCTTTTACCCCTTCCTCATCTTCATCCATCATCTGCTGGAGCTCCTCCTCCAGGCAGGAATCGCCGGACTCCTGGTACTGGACCTCCCCCTCGTCCTCTGTGCTGGAGTCTGAGGAGGAAGGGGGTCGGCTCCTCTTGCTCTTTGCCTTCAGTGAGGTCGCTGCTGCAGGGTTGGGGGCCGACGTGGCCTCCTCAAAGAGCCGCCGCATCTCCCTCGACTGGCCCACGTCCAGGTTCAAAGCGTAGAACCTATCGGCGGTGGCCGTGTTGTGGCACATCTTGGTCCTAGTGTCCGATGAGTGGGCGTTCTTGGCCTAGTAGAAGAGAGGTACACAAAAAGATTGGTACTGCTATTAAAGCCAGCCGTTTTAATGGCAATAACACTGCAGGACGAGTGACTGAAGAGAACTCACATGCGCGGACACGGCCGTCCTTATGTCAATGAAGTTGGGCTTGCCCGGCCCTGTCAGATCAAACATTTCCAATACGACGCAAATAATGACCACACATCAGTCAAGACCCTCATACTTACACAGATGACGAAGCCGGTGGAGTCCTGGCTGCCAGTCTTGGCAGCCACGACTTCCTCCACCGTCATGTTTGTAAGCACGCCAGGGCGGTAGCCATAAATTGAGGCCACGAAGGCTGCAAAATGGCCATAAAATCGGTACCGCAGCTGCTGGGTGTTGTTGTTCTTGAGCTCTTCTGAGAGGAGGACATGGCAAAAGAAAGAACACAAAAAACATTTCAGCCCCTTGGAGAGAGAGAGATAGACACACACACACACACACACACACAGGCTAAACTGTCCATTATGCACACTTACCCAGCAGCTGCGGTATCCTCTCTTTGGCCAGCTCCCTGCACCTCTTCAAGGTCTCTACTGAGACCACCTTGGCCATCTTGCTGCTTTTAACTTGAATTTGATGGAGGACCACCTGCTTCGTGATGTTGGTCAGGGCTATGCGTATAGCCCTGACCACTCCGGTGAGCTGGGGCTGGGTCAGGCGGCAAGTGGCGTGGCGGGGTCTCCTTCAAATATTTGAGGAACTGGTAAATGTTCCTCAAATAAAAGTTGGCAGTCGTGATGGTCTTGCCAGTGGAGAACAGGTAGGCCGACCATCTGCAAAAGCACAAGGTTGGACTTAGTCACTGTTCACAGGCTTGTGTCATTAACGCTTAATAACAATTGATTAAGAAAGCCACACTTACTTCCGGATCCGGTCCATGTCATTGAGGAACAGCCAAGAGTGCAAGTCCTTTGTGCCCTCGCTCATGAAGAACACAAAGGACTTGATGCGGCTGACCTTAGAGAGTGCGTTCTTAAGCTGTTTCCTCGAGGGACAGCTTCCCTCATTAAAACACCGATACTCTTGCAAGTATGTTTCTGTGAATGCGAATAGAAAACAATATGAGTAACATTTAACATGAAATTAGAACCTTGAATCACTTACTCACATGCTACTTTTTTCCTTACCGATGGAGGGGGGGAAGATGAGGTTACGCAGCCCGGGCGCCTTCCCGGTGCTGCTAAAAAGGGAGCGGATGGCGCTTTTCTGGTCTGCGGAGAAACCCTCCCCGCTCGGACCAGCCTCTTCCTCCTCGCTGTCCTCGTCCTGGGCAGCCGCCGGCGCCGCCTCAGGTCCAGCTGCGGCTGCCTGCTGCTGAGGTGCCTGCCCGACCCCGCTCGGGCCCGCCACCTCTTCCTCCTCTGCAGGCCCAGTCTCCTTTGGCTCCGCATCTGGAGGGGCCTGTCAAAAAAATACCACACAAATAGAGAAAGAATAATTATTTTGACCCATGCTGTCTATATATGTCTCACTTGCTCCGTCACAAATTCATTTCAATGAAACAACTCTAGCCTAGGGCTAGCCAGCTTCACTCACCAATCTAAGTGCACCGGACAGGCGGCAGTGCTGTTTGGACAGCCGCCTAAAACGGTACCGGAGGTTGGAGAGGTCCCTCTGTAGCCTCTCGTTGTGGGCCGTGAGGCTCTTCACAACCTTGCGCAAGTGCGCGCAGCCCACCTTCTCACACCTCTCCTCCTCCTCCTCCACAGCCACATGGACGTCGTCATCCTCCTCCTCCTCCAGGTCCAGGGTGGACATCAAGGGCGGGGACGGGTCGGTTGCCCTCAACGACGCCAGCTGGGCGATGGTCCTCGCCTTCCTGACATCATTGAGGTAGCTCTGGACCTCGTCTGAGCTTAGCTCCATGTGGGTGTCCACGAGATGCCTGTCCAGTCTTTACATGTTGGTAAGAGTGCCAATCTGAATGGGGATATAGGCAATCTGGTTGTACCACAGCTTCAGGCACACCAGCCGGTGCAGGTGCTGGAAACTGATGATCTCTTCTATTGTCTTCAGATTGTTGTCCTTCAGATCAATCTCCTGCAGGTTGTGCAAACTAAAGATGGAGTGTGGGATGCGTTCAAGGTCACAACGGACGAGCTCCAGCTCTGTTAGATTCACCATTTTCTTCAGGCTGTTGAGCACCATCAGCTTGGTGCCCTCGTTATTGATGGAGAGCTTCTGGAGGTGGACACCCACATCAGTCACCACCTGAGGCAGCTTGGTCAGGTTGCTCTTCAGACGTAGCACTTTGAGCCTTTTGAGTTCCCGGAGCCCATCGATAACAATGTAACGGTTGTTCTCAGCACTCAGGTTCCCAGTTAGGTGCAGCTCACTGAGGTTCTTCAGGCTGTAGATCCACAAAGGGATCTCCTTTATGTCAGTGAACTTGATGTGGAGGGACTTGAGGTTCTCCCTAAGGAAAGCCAGAGCTGGAGCCTCAATTTTGGCTGGTGTATGATAGAGCCACATCTCCCTCAGGCTAGCCAGCTGGGCAATGATAGGCGGGATGGTTACATCAGGGATAAGCTCCAGCTTGAGCACTTCCAGCTCTAATAGATCAAAGACTGTATCTGGGATCCCACTGAGCATGAACAGATGCAGCTCCAGCTTCTCCTGGGAGTTCTTGGTGATGCGCTGCCTCAGTTTCTCCAGCGTCTACTCATTGTTCAGGTTCAGCTGCTTGTTCTCGCTCACCTCTGAAAGAAACACAGCAAAGCGCTTGGAGTAGAGAGGGTCGAACTGGTCAATCATGTGCAGCATGAAGGCAAAGTCATTCTTCACATCGGGGATGTCGCTATAGCTGCTTTCCTCGCGGATTGATTCAAAGGAGTAACGTTTGAGGGACCGGCTGAGCATCCAGCAAAGAGTGTACATGCAGATAAGACCGTACACGACCACCAAGCTGATGTAGAAACAGGCTAAAATCTTGAACAGGGTTGCTAAGGGGTGAGCACAGTGGTACGTGCTGTACCCTGTTAGCTTCTCAATGTCCACTGTGCACACCACACTGAACTTGATATAGCGTACATCAGGGGTAACCAACAGGTCGATCGCGATCGACTGGTTGATCTTCAAAGCCTTCACTGTCGACCCCTAGCATTTCCCCATTTTCTAAAAGAAAAAAAAGAAAAAGTTCATGCTCTGGTTGGTTGGTTGTTTTAACGAGCTTTTTAGACCTAGCTCTGGCTTGTTGATTTGAATCACGCATAGGTCATTTTACAATCTCCAATTGGTTATTTGATATGCTGAGGTCTATGAATGGCTGCATGCAATTGTGGGTGGGGTTAAAAAAATCATATAACCGTCATCTTCAGAAAGTAGTAACGTTAAGCTGTGCCAAGTTTTGCCAACCTTAACTAACATAACATTGATATGGCTGAGGGTCCGCCGAAAAATAAATCAAAAACGTATTATTTCCACCCGGAATGGGAGCATGAATTTCTTTTCACGTCAGCGAAAGAGAAGACCATCTGCCTCATATGCCAACAGGCGGTAGCCTTGCCAAAATGTGGAAACCTGGAGCGCCATCATGCTACCACCCATGCTAAATTAAAAGACTCATATCCACTCAACAGCGCATTAAGATCAAAAAGAATTGATGAACTGAAAAGAGGACTAAAAGCACAGCAGTCGCTTTTCATCGCGCCTACAGCAAAGAGCAAGGCAGCTACAGAAACGTCCTTCCGAGTTAGCCATATTTTGGCTAAGCACAAAAAACCATTTACAGATGGTGAGTTGATCAAGGAAGCAATGAACGTTACAGCTGACACCTTGTTTGCTGATTTAAAAAACAGGACATTCAAGCAAAGATAAAAAGTGTACCGCTTGGTGCACCTACTGTAGCCAGAAGAGTAGAGTCATTGTCCGAAGATGTATTCCAACAAGTATTAAAAGACTTGTCTTTCTCGGAATACTTTTCAATTCAATTTGACGAGTCTACCGACGCCACAGACACAGCCCAGCTAAGTGTGTTTGTCCGAATGGTTTTCACAGATTTTACTGTCAAGGAGGACTTTCTGGCCCTTATCCCATTGAAAGAAAGAACCAGGGGTGAGGATGTGTACAAGGCATTCAAGGACTTTGTGCGTGAGTACAAGATTCCCATTCATAAAATAGTGTCCTTCACAACCGATGGGGCACCGTCGATGCTAGGTGTTCGTTCAGGATTCGTCGCGTTGTGCAGAAAAGACCCAGACTTTCCACCATTTGTAAACTCAAATCTTGAAAAGGTGTCACAAAACCTCACAGACAAAACTGCTTTTCATCCTGAACAATTCTGCGCCCATTTGAACAAACTGACAACAGAATTTGGCGCTCGATTTGTGGAGGTACAAGACATGGGGCAAGTAGTTGGTTTTGTATCAAACCCTTTCCTCAGCATTGACATTGAACAGCTGTCAGTTAAAATGCAGGAAGTGTTTACATTACCTATGGGTGTTGACATGGAGATTATTGAAATGCAAAGCGACATTGAATTGAAGGCCAGAGCAAGAGACCAGGATTTTTGGTCACTCGTGAGTAGAGAGAGGTATCCACTGATTGTGTCATGTGCGCTTAAGCTGAAGGCCTACTTTGGCTCCACATACTTATGTGAAATGGCCTTTTCACAAATGAAAATAATAAAATCCAAGTATAGAACTCGTATGACTGACGCACATCTTACTGACTGCCTCAGACTGGCAATCACTAACTATCAACCAGATTTCAAAAGACTTGCAGATAATGTGCAGTCACAGCAGTCTCATTAAAGGCGGGCTGATAGAGCAACTTGAGCATTGAAAAGATGTTGTGCATTGAACAGAGAAACTTAATATGGATTTTGTGCATTGAACAGTAATATCTGTAAATGTGAATATTATTAATTGAACTGAGAAACTAAATATTGTGCATTGAACAAATACAGTAAATATGAATAGTTTGTATTGAACAGATATGCCTACCGTAAATATGAATATTGTGCATTGAACAGATAACTGTGCATAACTGTGTCTTTCTTTGTGTGTATGTATGCACGTACATTGAGCCTGTTGTAATAGAAATTGATTGCAAAAATAAATATGACGAACAGTCTTACTCCTAAGTGGGTTTTTTGGAAGATATCGGATTGGTAGATCTCGGTTTACATTTTGGAATAAAAAGTGATCTTGGGCTTGAAAAGGTTGGTTACCACTGGCGTACATAGTAGGCCGTGTAGGAAATGATCAATATAAACTTGATTACTTTGATGATGGTCTGACGTATGTAAAGACGATACACTATGTCTCCTTCTTCTACATGGATCCTGAACTTTTTCACCTTCTCAAAAAGGGCCTTGGCTTGCTCTCCTTCCTTTTTGTCCAGCACCCCAGTTTCAGAGCGATCTACAATTCCTTGTTCAATTCTGGACTTAGTTCGCTGGAGCATGGGCACACTAGCCTCAACGTCCTCACTGACACAGGAGGTCTTTTTGTCCGCGGAACCGTTCATTTTCCCCAGAGGCTTAGGGTCACTCTCATCCACCACAGTCTCAGACAGAGCCCTTGTTGTCCACGGGGAGTCAAAGCACTTGAGGAGGATGGAGACAAAATGCTCCAGTTTAGAGCTTGTCCGTGGGAACTTGAACCAGAAGTTGCTGCAGGCCAGGAAGATAAGGGTATGGAGTAGCACCAGATAGGGGAAGTATTTGGCAAACCAATGTAGCTTGTTCTCGTAGCAGACTGCATCAACATAGTTATACTGGTGGCGGTCGAGGTCATACTTAATGCCTTTGGGTTCCGGTGCATAGGGGACGGTCACATTAGGGATGGTCTCACAAGTCCTGTTGACCACCCATTTGCAAGGTAGGCAGATCATCTTGTCCTGTGTGACCTGCAGCGTACCGCCGAACACAGCAATTATCAGCATGACGATTGAGATGTAGTCGGTGAAAACGTCCCACCATGGTTTCAGGATGCGGTACGCTGGCTGGGTGTCAGCAAAGTACCGGAGTTCTGTGATGGGAATCATGATGGTTTATCTTGAAAGACAAGAAAAACAAAATGCAATTAGCTGGTGCTATGTAAAATTCATAAAACTATGGAAAACATTTTAACGGAAACTTGGGGAACACTGGGGAAACCTGCTGTGCTGGGGAAACAGCTATTACAAGACACACATCAGACTAAATCTGTGTGTGTTTAGTTGGGTTCCACGGTATTTTACCACAAACCACCTTACATACACCGTACATAACCAATTTCTTTGTCATCCTTACAACCACTGTGCGCTATGCACAGTAGCAATATAACCTTGCAAGTCTCACTATGCATTGTGGAGTTGAAAAGTAGGCTATACTGGCTATAATATCACCATTTCATGCACGAGAGGCAGGATATTCCCCTTCTTGTTCATATTATATCACATTGTGGATATTAAAATCAATAGGTATAACCAGTTTAGGATCATGTTCTTGGGAATGTTCTGGTCGTATAACTGATAAGGCAATCACACGCCTCCTTACACAGAAAAACAAACAGCCAGCTTGTCAACTCTTCTAAAAACAAATGTTTTTGGCCTCACTGCAACATTACATTAAACAGTGCAACATTGTCTATGAGAAGACCTCCAAGCTATGATAAACAGTGATATCATTGCTTCCTTACCAAAACCGACTGGCCCTGGTAGTGGTAGATTTGAGACAAGGGATGGGGAAGACAGAGCTGTGGTTTCAGCTTTAACCGGGTCTAACTGGTTCTGGCCTCAAAAGCCATTTTCATGACAGCACTGGAGATCACTCACACAATACAAGTTGTGACGGCCTCAGGGTTGGCCCTATCTTGTCTGTCCTTGGGTGTGTTTTTTCCCTTGGTTCCAGGAAGTTGATGGGTGGAGCTGAGACCTCATTAGAGATGCAACACACCTGAGCAGGCTGGGCTCAGGAGGATATAAAAGGCCTTCAAGATCCTCTCTCGCTCTCTCTGACCCATGGCTGACTGATCGGCATATGCACCCACTCATCACCATTCACACAGACATTGCATACACATTGATTTGCTGACAGACATACCTCATTGTATTGTTTATTTTCATTTACTTAATTAAAACATTAGCCTTATTTAAAGATTGTGTGGGGTCTCCCTCTTTGTCACATACTTCTGAGCCAGGTTGTGATAAAATGGGGGCTCGTCCGGGATGGTAGGTTTTCTAATGCTATTCTACTGTTTGGTTGGAACTAGTACTATTTGTCACCCCTATCTTACGCTAATCTGCACTAGTAAAGGTTTGGAGCTTGCCTTTAGGGGAGAATAGAGTGAATTAGTCTCAGGTCTAGCTATACATGACTTGAGTTGGTAGTCTGGGTATTAAAGCTGCTAAGTACTGGTTTTGGGAGGCCTCATAGTTTAGACTTTTGGCTAGTGGTTGTGAGG